>JAWLRI010000720.1:2347118-2400681 GCA_034781795.1 Crypturellus tataupa
GTATTTTGTTTTTAATATGGGTATGTACCTTTGCATATGCTTTTGTATTCACGGGCATACAAGCACTTACTTAATTTTTTTTTTTTTTTTTTTTTTTTTTTTTTAAATGGATAATATTAGTTATATATCTTTCCTTAGTGGCATCACTTTCATTTTCTATTATGTAAACTGCTCCTTCAGTCTACATAACCCCGCAGTTTTGTATTCTCAAATCCATGAATTTGGCTATAGAATTAATAAAACAATGCTGTCAGTTATTTGCCTTTGTAATTAAGTACATCTAATTCTAATTGATTATAAGTATCACTCGCCTTTAAATAGATGTAGTTTCGTCCCAGATATCCTCAATTATTATGATTCACTGATTCCTTTAAATTACCATGGATAATTTGCTATTGTATACTAAGAAAAACATTACTAAAAACAATACAAAGTTATTAGCCTATGAATCTTATTTTGTACTACTCCCAGCCCTAAGACTAAGTAAAGCATGGTTTTATCATTTAAAACACTTTGGATATATATATATATATATATATATATAAAACTTTCAGTAGCTAAAACACAGCGTTGTTCTTTATCTTCATATAATTCCCTGTTTTTATTAACAATTATATGGTATTTCTCTCTGGTTTTCTGTAAGAAGAATCTAAATAATAATTCATATCTTGCCTGCTTGCCTATTTTGGCTGAAATTATAATGTTAAATGTGTTTCCATATGTTTGAGGTAAAAGTTATGTATGTTATGTATTAAGTGCTGTACTGTAAGACAAGATAATTTGTAATACACTTTCAAGAAAATTAAAATAGATTATATTCATTTCTATTCTGTATTAATCCATTTTCACAACCTCCATGCTTGCTTGTCAGCTGTTTTCAAGGTATCACTAGAGCATCTTTCATGAGGGAATGGTAGTGTTTTTATTTTAATTTTTTAATTGCTTCCTTGTCTAGCTGAAGTTTAACCTGCTTTATAGCTACTTTTGTAGTTGGCAAGAAAATAGAAGAAACTGCAAATCTAGTTAAAGATTGGAGCTGTAGGAATGTAATTGCTTTTGTTTTATCTTAAGGATGTCCCTATAGATGTAGAAGAGGTGATGGAAAGGTAGATATGTGCCTAGAATTTTTCCCACAGCAGTGGAATCCTCTCCTGGAGGATGTTTTGAATTTTTCACCTATCTTATGTGACTGGGATGGCATAGATGCACCTGATGTGGACACAGCACAGTGACAAGAATTTTCATATTATGATAAGTAGTATATGTACTCCTGCAAAGACGAACTCATGCTCCTGGTCGGTAGAATACCAAAAACCACCCAGGAAATGCTGCCAATATCCCTAGTGACTAGACACAAGCAGATTAAATTTATCACCCACATTTTCTGAACAAGTTTTTCTTTTTTTTTTCCCCTGAGCAGTGAAATTACAGTAGCTTCTGTTTTTCTTCAGGTTAGTCTTTAACTTGAGAAGGTTAAAAATAAGCATGAATTCTCTACTCAGCAGGCTTTGGAAAACCTCTCACCTGTAAGCACATATGGCTTTGGATACAAGCTCTGCTTTGTCTTTTTGTTCTTAAGTTCCTCAGGTTGCCAGTTTGTTCCCAAAGATCTTCAGTTACCAAAATCCCCTTCTAAGCCACTCCGCTCCCCCTTCTTCCATCCTAGATAAAGTGAGGACTAAACCTTTCTGCGGCTATAAATATTCCGCCTTTTATTCTGACCCTGTGCCGTGGGTACCCGGGAGTGAGCAGGGCAGTTTGCCTCAGGCTGCCTGTTCTGGGAGGTGATGGGGGTGCTCTGGCCTTGTTGCGTGGCGCTGCCTGCTCCTGCCGCGAGGTCACAACTCTACCTGTGCCTGCAGGGCCTGTGGGGCCCAGGTGTTTATATGCAGCCGTGCTCTAGGTCTTCTTTTTCACTTGTTTCCTTCTGAGCAAAATGTCATTGTCTTCAAGTTGCCTTCTCAGGCACCGGGCTAGTGTTAACTGTGTGCTATTTCCAACAAATGTGCATTTGTGCATTCTGGCATTTATACTTAGGTGGCTGATATGTAGTATTTCCCCCGCTGCTCCCCTACAACTACAGAACTTAAAGGGAGCATCATGCCACAGCCTTCACTGTGCAGGTTGCTGCTCCCACCTCCATGGCCCCCAACTTGAGGCACTACCTCAAGCCTAAATTCCTTGCAATGTTCTGGGCCACCCCAAGCTATGCCATGCTGTCAGTGACACAGGATTGAAGTAATGTGGAAGGTTGCCTGAGATCATCCAGCCAGAGCTGTCTGTTCAGTGAAATAATTGAACCATACCCAGAACTTAAAATACTTCAGTAGTTGTCCTGCTGTCCTCTGGTGTTGCCCACTCACCATTTTAATGATACATACTTCTAAGGCAAACGCAGATGTAAAATATGCTGGTTAGTATAATTTTGGTTTGTGTTTGTGTCATTATATATATTGTTTATGGTGATGATTTGGCTTGCTGTCATGACCCTCCCATGTCAAATTTGTTTGGTTATGTTCTGTCCTCGTGGTTTGTCCTCAGTTAGTCAACATGATGCTATTGTGAGAGCATTCCCCCGAGCTGCTGCTCTCTCAAGTGTCTCTCAGTGTTAAGGACCAGTAAGTTTGTTTCATATATCTAGGAAGTGCTGGACAAAAGTATTTAATTTTAAACTGAGTTTATCACCCAGGCCCTATCATATTGCTGTTTACAGTCTTTATTTCCAGCTTCTTATGAAGAATCTGCCATCTCTATAATGTTTTCTGCAAAGAAGATTCCGTACAGGACTGGAGTTTTTCAAAAAAACTATATTTACTGTTGAATCAGAGTCTACTTTTAAAGCTAACTAATTCTGAAGATTTGTATCCTAAATGTACAATTTTTACTGTATGGGGGGATGTGGGCACATTTCTGGCAGTATTAAACAGGAAGCGGTTAGATCTGCCCTCTTGGTCAAATCGTTCGAATCTTCGTTTAGAGAAACATTTCTCTCGTGGGAGTATGCTGATTATAAGCAAGTCTTTGCATATATTATTTCCAAGGCATGTCAAATCTAATCTTGATTCCCTAACTTGTTTTGGATAAGGGTTTGGCAGAAATATGACGGTGCTCCAAAATGCAGCTCTCAAAGCTCCACTCGGGGAATCTCATGCTGATACCCTTGCTCTGATTTAACAAAGATTTCTTTTTTTAATTCTGGGTGCTGTGTCCACATGCCTCACATATCTCCTGTGTCAACCTGCCATTGCTCCCTCCATCCCAGAAACAGAATTAAGCCTTTTCTACCTTTAACTACCCTAAAAATTTGCACAGGACCCTCACCTTTCTCCCTCCTTACATTTCCCTTCTCTCAGCTCCTTTAATCCTTCCCATATCTGGTGGTTCACACTCCTCAATATCCCTTGGCTTCCCTTGACACGCCTCACTCTTCTGACTGAGCAAGGGAAATATCTTAAGTCTTGTCTTTGCCAGCGATTTTCTCTAAACTACTAAGAACATACGAACTCAAAGCACTCCGGCGTTCCACTAAAGCTGGCTGAAATGGACCCGCAGATTTAAGATTTGTTATGATGGAGAATGAGAACTATGTAATTTTGTGAACCCTACTTGCGTAGGAAAATAAAGGAAAAACCAGAGTAAACCGTTCTGAGTTTCCATAAACTCACTACTGGATTTCACCATGCTCTCCTTTCCCATTCTCTCAGAAATTAAGCCCAAAGAGACAGAACAGGTTTTGTGAACCAACAGGTTTTTTGGAGAAAACTACCCAAAATAACTTTTTACAGTCTGAAAAAAAATTAGTATGCCTCATGCATAGAACTGCAGCACAGCACTGGAGAGAACTAGTTTGGCATATCCGAATCTCTTTTTATTTACAAAATAAAATGGAAAGTAAAGATTTATGCATAGAAAGAAAATTCAGGAGTGTTATTTAAATAAACAGATATCAAATGTATTATATTCACTGAGAAAAATAGAGCAAAAAACAAAACCTCAGTGAAAAATAAAACGCTGCTTAATATTCTTTTAAGTGTGTCCTTTGCACTGGTGCAAAAAATCCCAGTTATTCCTGTACATCATAACAGTCTACAGGAATGACCAGAACATGACATAAGTTATATGAAAGAATCATGGTTTGCCAGGTATGGAATTTTGTGGTGGAAGAGCCCAAATAAAGCATATGTTTTCAGGAACATGCATATAAATTTATAAGCCACTAAAAAAGTGACACTGCTTGTATGATGGAATTATTTAAGCAAATCTTTGCCCTCAGCCTTAGACTGAAATGCAGGTTGGCAATGACACATCTGTTTTGTAGCTAAATCTTGCGCTCAGTAATATGGCAAAAATTAATGCATAAAAAGATGGGCTAAAAGGGCTTCTCTAGTGAGTTCTGATTTTAACCTTAGGGAATACCTTGGGAAAAGAAACACAGTTTAGATCTTATTACGTCCCATATATGCAGCAGCAACTGGCTGTCCATTTGATCTTACTAGATTTTTAAGTGAATGGAACCTTGAAAAATAGCCAGAATTTGAAAAATCTAATAGTGAAGAGAGCAGGCAGAGGCTCCCTAATTTACTTGGGAATTTTCAGTTGTATGTCTGCTGGGAAACAATATTTTCCTATTTTCCTTTCTTTCTGATCAAATGGCAATACTAGAGAAAATAGTTTTTTTTCCCTGAGATCACCTAAATATTTCATGTTTTATCAAGGAAAGATTAGAAATCCTCACAACCTTTTGAACACTATGTTCATTTTTGAGTATGTGATGTAGTGCAAAAACAAATTTAAGAAATAAGGAAAACCACTGGCTCTTCTCATTAAAGGAGTGTGAAATAATTTATTTATTTATTTATTTATTTTCGTATATGCAGACAAAAACCTATTTTACTCTACAGTGAGAAGTGTATAGTTGAACCAAATTCTTTGCATTTATATATATTAAAAAAATAAAAAAAGGAGAGATGTATTTGCATAGTTTGTATTTCAAAATATATACTGCCATATATACTGCCATTCAGTATACACAGAGAGTGGGTCTCAGTTTGTCTGCCATTTGCCTGTAAGGAAGCAGATGCCTTTGCACTGAGAACGCATCTTCTGGTAGACAACCCTTGGTTGTAGAGCCCATTTGCTGGTTTGACAAGAGGGCTGGAGGAGAATGAAGAGTTTAAAAGTGCCTAAACAGGCCTAAAGGTCAGCAGGGTTGTTTATGGTGTTTAAAAGATTGGCTTTGAAGGGTATGTTTACAAGCCTGACCTTAGCCAGGGACAGCAGTGGGGATCAGTGACACATTAGACAGGATCCGAAGAGCACATAGGGCTCAGGAGGAAGGAGGCTGCTGTGCTTTGGCAGGGAGTCTTAGCCATGCTGGAAGCCTTTCTATCTTCTCCAAGAGACCAGGATGAAACAGGCATTTAAAAGTCAGTTCATTCCTTGATTTTCCCAGATCGCATGCTCTGACCCCCTCCTAGTATCTTCCCTACGTCTCAGTGTCTTCCCTTGTAGTAAACACTGGGTTTCTCTTATGCGGACTCCACCAGAATGTATTTTGGATTGAATGATTGAATGTTTTCCAAAGGGAAACATTGTTTTCACTTGAGGATGTTCTGAAAGTCAAGGTATACATAGGACTTGGAAATTAATATTGTATTTATCATTCAGATGGCAGTATTATCATATTTAATTCTGATAAAATTTGTTTACTACTGATGATAGTCCCACTGAGCATGCTGTTTCTGTTAAATGAGTGTTTTCTGCCTGATACATCTAACGGCTGACAGTTTTTCAGTATGTAGTAGTCTGTCCTTCTTTGAGATGTCTTCAGGTGGTTTCAAACTCGTGTAATGGCTGAATGTCCTTCCCTTCCACCAGCATTATGAGCCATCTCATGTTCACAGCAGGCTGTGTATTCAGGCTGGGGATGAAATCTTTTAAGAGCTACCTGCATCACTTTTGAAAATGCAATATGGATTAGCCAGTCACGTAAGGATTTCTGAATTATTTTCTGCAAATTTGGGCATAAAGACTGTAACTGCGATCTAGACAGCAGGAGAGTGCATCTGTACTCTGCGCGTGGCTGAGAGTGCTAATATGGGATAAATGGGGCATCTTCAGATTTAGTCGCATAAATGAGCCCATAGGCAATGACAAAATAATCTGTGTCATTAGGATGAGGGTCCTGAATTCAGCTCAAGTTTTCGGCGTGTAAGGCATAGTAGCTAGTTTTCTGCATACCTGTCTCCAGTGAGTCTTCATCTGGAGCACCCAATCCATTGTGAGCAGCATCGTTAAGATCACAGGCAGACTGGAAAGAGCTGAGAGGACAGCAAGAAGCCTGAGCAGAAGCTTTGAAGTGTGATCTGTGCCTCTTTAAACCGGAATAGGTGAAGTAATGTCCAGAGACAGGGCCATCAGCACTGAGTACCTTTTGCAAATGATATTCTTAGAGCTTATATAGAATTCAGACATTCTGAGATGGTTTTTAAATGGCACAAGATGCAATTAACTAACTTATTTTAGAGAAAATCAGGGATAAATGTATGCTTACTCATTTAAAGTTCCTCCTTTTTAAATGCAGAAAATATATTAAAGTTCAAGGTTGTAATATAGCGAACAGTACCAGGAAGCAAAAAAAAAAAAAAAAAAAAAAAAAAAAAAATATTAAAATGTCCTGATAGAGGGACCTTATTTAAGGCAGCATCACAGTCAGCAGACATGAATTTTTCCTTTACTGCTTTCAAATCACAGTCACTTAGGAATCTTGGAATCCCAGTGTTCACCTTTTGTTTTCAAAATCTTAAGAGCATCACACTATTAACACCTGCTTCTTGAATGGTAGTGCCCATGGAAGTTATTACAATTGAATACTTAACTTGTAATTGGTTCTGCAATTTGTTGCTTGTGATAGAGACCTCTGTTTTGGAGGTCTGTTTTGGAGGTCATTTACCTCTTTGGAGCTGGGTTATTCTCTGACTAGTATTTGCTATATAGTTTTAACACAACACCCCTCACCACCAGGATCACCACTGCAGCTTTGACACTTTGAAAGAAGACTCAAGCGTTAAATATTCTGAACTCAAAATTAGTCTCATGGCTCCAGAAAGACTTGGAGAAGAGAAGTTTCTGGTGTCGGGATCACATGGAAAAAAGTCTTTTGCTCAGGTTGTCCCTCAAGTCCATATTGTGCTGTTTCAATTTTGATGTCAGTATCAAGACTGAGGAGAAAGTTTAACTTACAGTGTGTTAACCATCAGGTAACTGTCCTATTCTTTCCAGTGACACATATCTTAAGATTATGAACTATTAAGCATATTTTGGCTACTTTCCAAAATAAAGGTTTAAAGCTCTCCTCACAAATGTATTAAGAATTTCTACCATTTCATAAATCAGTACAAGGCACATAACAGAAATCTCTGTTCTTGAAGTCAGCAAAATTAAGATGAAATATTGCATAGAAATTCAGTCTTCCTTGCAGAAGGATGTCACTGAGATGAGTATGCTAGAAACTGGAAAACACAGGAACTTTTTGTTTAGGAACTTTGCCATTTCTCAAGAAGGATAAGGATTATAATTGCCTTTGATTAAATGAAAAACTATGCATCGTTAGTGTATCATAGAGTATTATTCTGGAAGATCCAAGGCAACTAGGAGTCCCGCAAATAGCAGTTGTTGTAGAGGTATGCATCTCAGAGAGAACAATGAAAAATCTTGTATTTATTTACTGGTTACATCTTGCTGTATCTGAAACTCAGTAGGTAAATCAAAAGTACTATTCAGGATATTTCCAACTTATTCTAAGGTAAAATTATATTAAGTAAAATACAGCCTTGATGTTTGAAAATATCAACCCATAATAGTATTTCCCTTCACTTGCATTGCAAAATTAATTTTCCTAATAGGATACACTGCAACTTGTTCTGTTTTGCTTGTTTCTGTTGTTAAATCAGATTTTTCTGCTTAGTGGCCTATGGCGCTTGGCAAATTTAGCAACAAGCTCATTATGTGCAATCATGTAATTTGTTTCATCATACAGTAGCTACAAATACATTTATGTTACTTTTGCTGCTATCTGAAGCCACCATTATTTTTTTTTTGCCTAATTACAGATATATCATTTATATAACTTGTTCCCAAAGTGTGGTTTGGGAAATTTCTGTCGACTGCAGGGAGAGTTTAAGTCTGAAGTTACCTGAGCCAGGTCTGAGGTTTCAAGGAGCCCTTCATAGCTGCAGCTCCATAGCATTCACTGAACTGCTTGGCTCGATGGGTTAGATACTTCCCTTGCCCTTGAGAATCATATGGTGCACATGATTTGGGCCTGTTTCTGGTTGGTGTGTTGAGCCATGAAAACAAAGTGTGAACCACTGCCAAAAATAAACCAATAAAGTACTTATCTACATTATTAAAAGTTGCCAACAAAAGTTTATTGAGTGCAGTGGGCAATATAAACATTTAAAAGTCTGATTCTGATGTCAAAGGTAAAATAAGCTTAAAGTTCCTCTGTGTAGTCATACAAAATCTATGCCTATGTCTACATTTACATTTTAGTTCAAAGCAGGATTGTATATTGTGCTTTGGTGATGATGTTGGCTTTTTTTTTTTTTTTTTTTTTTTTTTTTAAGTAGACCTCCCAGTTGTTCCTACTTACTACACTTTTGGTGCTGAAGAGCGGTTGTAACAAGAGCAGATGGGTTTCCTTGCAGATGAAACAGAGGAGGCGCTCCAGGAGTGCTTCACGTGCTCCAGCTTTTAATGGGCATTGAGTCCCTAGCACCAGGGAAGAGCTCTTCTGATGTAGCTCTATGAAAAACATGTAGTACAGGCACTCAGTCCTTAGTATCAGCTGCTTCACTCTACAGATCTATTACTATTTGTGCCCTTCTTACTATGGAAATTTCAAACGGGTTATCAAAGCAATGAAGGAACAAGGAATTTTTGCAGTGAAAGGGATCCGAATTCCATTCTTTTCCCCCATGAGATAAGGACTTCTGAATTCTATCAATCACATTCATTCAATAGGTTTATATTAACTGGTAGGAACATGTAATAAAGTCTTCTTTCTTGAACTAGTATTAGGAGCCACTTGTACTACTTAAAGCCTTCCCTTTTCTTCCTGTCAAACCATCAAGTAAATGACTTTTTATCATTTTTTATTTAATACAAGTTATGTTATCACTTTACTGCTTTGACTTGTGCATATTCTATTTTGAATGTGACAGGAAGCTCCAATGTACTGGAATAGAGGAAAATTTCATTAAGCTGGTCTATTGCTGTGTTGGCTTTATCTCATGAATTACAATATCCTGTTGATGAGAAGTGTGCTATTTTATTATCACTGCTGCAGCAAACCAAAAATGTTTTGAGCTGCCAAGAAAAGTACACAGTGTGTGGTGTACTCTAGCAATAAACATCAGTATTACTGGATGAAACTTGAAGGAAGTGTTTGTGCACATAAATTTAAGAATAGATTTAAAACAGCTTCTAATTCAATAAGCTCCTATATATTTGCACTCAATATTGTAATTCTAACCCAAAGCTTCTTGATCTTCTTGGCAGCATCTCTGTGATGAATTCTGCACCATCACTAATGTTAACTAGAAATCTACGGGTTTCTCTTCCACAGCAGAAGTTCCAAAGTGGGTTCAGGTCCAGGATATTATTGCAGTAGAGAAACTATCCCAGGAATTTAGTCCTCACGGCTAAGAAAAGTTTTCTCATTTCATATTCTCCCAAGTCTAATACATAAGAAAAGGGGAAAAGATTGTACACATTGCAATGTAGAAAATCTATGAGCTAATTATTAAAATGTGGTGTATGTTCATTTCTAAATAGCACGCTTGCTTTTGTACATGAATATTGAATATTATTGGATATTGGTAAATTTAGGTGAAAATATAGTATTTTTTATATAAGAAGAAAGATTAACTATCTTTTTGCTTTTATGATTACTGTCAGGGATGACAATAATGATATTATAAATCATTAAGTGTAAAATATAAAATATGAAATATAATATGGAAATATGAAATATGAAAATATGTACTTTTTTTTTTTTTTTTTTTTTTTTGCAGTGGCCTTAAATTTCCAGACACCTGGAGTACCAATGGAGTTGCAAAATGGAAAGTTCCTAGACAATGGCGGTTGTGGCTATATTCTGAAACCAGATTTTTTGAGAAATCTCAATTCAACATTTAGCCCATACAAAGTGGCAGGAGAAAGTACTCCAGTAGCTCTTTCAATAAGGGTAAGTAAGTTTGGCTAGATTGCTGATTTGTTACATAAAATTTGAACACAAACTGCCTGTAGGTAGTTCAGACCTATTATTGGCATCTTATTTTAACCTTATTCTTGTTCGCTGAAAAGGCTAATTTTGATTTCTGAGCCTCTTTAGCACTGGATGAGAGGCACAGCACTCTCACAGAGTATGTACTGCTGCTTCACTGCTTTTCCATTTGTAATGTTCTCATGTGTATTTTTTTAACGAAATATTAGTTCAGAAGTTATAAGAGTTTCTAAAAAAACCCATTATTTTCACAATATATGCAAATAAAAATGCAGCTTGTTTTGAGTCACAAGTGTAGCTAATAAGGGCATGTGTGAGTTATAGTTCCAGGGACTGACTATATGAAAACTTTCAGACTTTCAATGTGCAGTTTTCATGCTATTCAAGTATTAGCAATATATTGTGCTATGATAATACTAATTGATAAAGGCAAATGTTTAAAGATATGACAACAAATTTATACATCTTATAAGTTTAATTACCTTCTTATACATACATAAAAGATATTTATCATCTTAAAATATATTAAAATCTTTAAATCTTGTTTAGTTCTTATAAATATTAGAAAGAGATGTAATCTAAAATAATGGATTAGAAAAACATTATATTTTAGATCAAGTAGATACTTTACAATTTTTCAGTAGTTAGGAAACTACCTTTTCCCAATGAAAAGTATTGTATGTGATCACATAGCATACCACTAGCATAAGTGCTATTTAAGTAGTATAAAATCAATGTGTAATTGATATTTGATTTCTTTCACAGAAATAAATTAGGAGAATGAAAAAGTAGTAATTATAAAATGCTTACACCACATGTGCACCTTATCCAGAACCTTTAGTTTCCTTACAGTGAGCACACCAATCACTCAGTAGACATAAACAGGGCATTTCAAGCATCCATGACTACACTTTAGTTATTTTAGCCTTTATTTATATAAGGCTGGAGTGATTAAAAACAAGGAAAAATCCAAGGTTTTTTTCTGGGAAGGAAAAAATCCCCTTTTCAAGGAAAAATCCCAGGAGACAGGTAAAATGATTAACTAAGGAAAGGAGGTGTTTGAGTGTGGAAGATTGTGGAAAAAGAGAAAGGCAGCTTTTGAGCCTGACGACATGGTCAGAAAGGACAGGCAGGGCAGGGCAGGCTCCAGGGCAGCAGTGGCATCTGCCTGACTGATGGGTGGACTATAGGATTGGCAGCAAAAAATAGGAGATGCTGGTGAAAGACAAAATTCAGGAAGAGGATTTAAAGGAAAAACTGTTTCTGCTAAAGAAGAGTTGCTAGCTTGTTGAAGGGAGAAATTCGTTTTCAGTTAGAGGCCAAACACATAAAACATCTGGGGTCAAAAGTCACTCAAATTGAATCTGAATGAGTAACTCATTATGGAGAGGATTATAGGTGAAAAGAAAATCACTCTTGGGCTGATTTTTCAGACTCCAATATCCCTCTTTTCTGATGTGCCCTTAATTCCCCTCGGTAGAAAGAGAGTATAGCCTCTGAAACACAAATAAGCAAGGTAATTTATACGGAAACTTCTGAGCTCAGCATGTTATTTTCTCCCCTCTCTCTCTCTATTTCACCTTGGCTTCTACAAATGTTTGGCTCCATTTATGGATGTAGGTCACAGCAGGCTGAAAGCAGCTCTCTCGGCACCTACCCGGAGCGTGGAGCTGAGCACAGGCAGAAGGAAGCAAAGAAGTAAGACCAAGAGGCAGCCCTTGGCCCACGTGGCTGAATTTTGGACATGATATTCAGATGGCAAAGGAAGCCGCTAGTGCTAAGTGGACAGTATGTCAGTCCTTGCGGCTTGTAAAGTTTTCCTCATGAGCATAACAGCTATTTTCCAGGAAAGGTAGGCAGCACTAGGGTTTGCTGGGCCACTGGCTTTGAATCTCTCAGGCTACAATTTTCTTTGGAGTTAAAGGAAAGTTTCCTTCGTGTTAAAGGAAATACCTAAACATAAGGTGTAATCTGTGGCTTTGACTTTTTAGAGATTGACATGGCTGACTAGAATCTGTGTCACAAGTTTTAAAATTTAGTTCTGAGATTTGGACAGAAGACCCACATCTTCTGTCTAAGCCTGAAGACTTACTTAGCTCTCTTGATACATTCCACTACTGCAGTCTGAAACAGAGATTCCTGCATTTACCTAGCAAAGGATGCTTATCCTAGGTGTACTTATTATAGGTGCACCCCTATTTCCTAGGTGTACCAAAATATAGCTAGAACACAGACAAAGCCATGACCATCACAAATCCCTTGTTAGGCCTGCTGCCAGAACATGAGGTCGCCTGAGGCAAAATTTCCAGGTAACTAGCTAAATTAAGGAGAAAAATGTAAGAGTGCCTACTAAAGGCGGATTTTTCATGTTTGACTTTGAAAGGAAGACAGGTAAGGAACCCGGCTACCTAGGCTTTAAGACAATGTTGATGCCGCTCTAGATGTTAATGCTGGTCCGCTAGATACAGCCTTGATAGAAATTTGCAAGCTTTTTAGAAAATGAAAATCATTAGTCTGATTCCTTAGACATTTTTATTTTGTATATTAACCCAATGTCATTTTTATGGCTTGCTATCATGCAAAAATGCTTCAATTTAAAATTATTTTTGAAACACAGTGACATCCAGTTAGCTAAGAATCAAATTAAATGGGAAGTAGCCTATTCTTAATTTCATTGTGCGTTTATACACAGTGTATTGTCTATATTTATTATGCATATTTATATATGTATTGTGTATAAAAATAGATTTAGTATGTATATTTATAACAGTTTTTATATAGGTGGTACGTTTCCTGTAGTTTTTTTAGCTACCATGTAGAGATCATTTTTAGAATTATGTCATTACATTGCAACTCTCATTTTCCAGCTCATCAGTGGTCATCAGTTACCACCCAGCAATCTATCGAAGGGTAACAAAGCTGACCCTTTAGTGCACATAGAAATTTATGGTGTGCCAGAAGACCAAACGAAAAAACAATCTAGTGTTGTCAAAGGCAACGGTGAGCATCGGTCCTATCTTATTAACTAAACAAAAGACAATGTTTCATGTGAAATAACCATTTTTTTCCTTCCCCCAAAGCTGTTATGTGGAGACCGCAATTATTTCTCTGTAGATTTGGGACCTTTCTGCATAAAAGTTGTAGCAGCACTGCATGCTATGCGACTTTTTTGTAGAGCAGCAGGTTAAGGAAGCACAAACCCTCTTCTGAATTAGCTCTCTTCTGAAGGAAGAGGAGATGCATTATTGTTGCTCAGCAATAAACAGATAAAGGAGTTTTTGTGGGGAAATTTCTGTGACTTTTCTACTTAGCTTCTATATGCAGTTTCTGGTAAGATTAGCCCCTTAATTGCTGGAGAGACAAAGTACATGATCTTTACATTTGTCTTTGAGCATCTTCTTACCTTTACCTTCATCTTTACCTCCTTGATGGCTCAGCCTAAAGATTCTCTTCAAATTCCCTTCTTCTGGGCCTCTGTCTCCTATTTTTCCTTTCTCCTTTTTGTTGATGGCTGATGTTTTAATTCCTCTTTTAATGTGAAATTCTTATTTCTCTCTCTATTTTTTTTATGACAAAGTAGCCCCTCTTGTTCCAAATCCTCTTTTTGTTGTTGTTGTTGTTGTTGTTTTTAGTCATGTCATTTCTTTTCTAACTGCATTTATTTAGCTTCTACCTAATCCCTAATACTGTAAAAAGAGAAAATTCTGCAAAAACATGAAACTGAATTGACTCTGAATCTGATGTCGCTGTCCCATTTTGCTCTCTTCAAAGAGAAGATAAGTTTCTTGTGTTTTTCATTTACACTACCATCTAGCTAATGCATGGAAATCCTTAGAAAGGGCTGACATGCCTACTGCAAGCATGCTGGCTTCAGCTTCTCTTTAACTACTTTTACTCCATAATCTATGCAATAGATTTGAACTACACTGCAATTATTGGAAGCATTACCATTTATTTTTGTGGGTACAGAAACTTAGGGAAAAAGACAGTATCTCTTTTTTTGTCAGGCTAGTGATAACTGATGTGAAGCAATAATAATAATAAAAAAAGGAAACATCATTTTGATACTGTGCATTTTCTCTTTTCATCAGCTTTGAGCCCCCGATGGAACGAAACTTTTACATTTACTGTGCAAGTGCCTGAGCTGGCACTGATATGCTTCAATGTGGAAGATCAGGTATCTATAGCTGGAAATGAATTCCTTGGCCAATACAGTTTGCCAGTGCGAAGCCTGAGCAAAGGTAATATCCTTGCGAGTGAGGCACGTATAATAGCACAAAGTAATCTGCAACAATGTAGGCTTTTATTCTTGCTGTAGTATGGATGGAGTACAGCATTATGCTCATTTCCCACAAGTAGCTCTGCATTATGTATAACAATAGGTAAAAATTGCACTCTTTGTATTTTTAAGTCATTGTAGTCTCTGAATGCAAATCCACAGCACAGAAATCAAAAGAATATTAATGAGCATTAATTATTTCTACTGCAGCATTCCCCTACTCATATTCCAAGCAAAAAGATCAGACGGTATTTTAGCTTGTTCCTACTGGAACCAAGAACAACTATTAGTCAAAAACACTACAAAGGCAGAAGTTTTGGGCGCTTGCTACGCAGTCCAGCCCAAATAACAAGACAAGTTGGAAGTGAGAAAAAGCCCCACAAACCCCTCATGCTACCTGTCTACAACTTTACAGAGCAGAGAACGAAGAAAAAATAAACAAAATATTTACAGTGTTATACTGGTAGTATTTCTTTTATTGCACCAGTATAGCTCCTGGATTAATCTCACAGATTAACAGGCTGCACAGTAAAAAGCAGACACAAAAGTCAGTAGGCCAAGGAGAAAGGCTTATGTAAAATGCTTGTTTACTATATTGACTTTGTGAAGCTATTTCTAACAAAACAAGCAGAACCAACTTTTATTAGTGAATGAAGATGTGAAGGCAAAAAGTCACGGTTGGCAATTGCACTGTGCCTTTTTTTTTATTAATCTTAACAGCTTTTTTAATGGCTTTTTCCTTCCAGGTTCTGAAAACATAAAGCTGTTTGTGGTTCTTTCTAGAAGCAGAAGATTTACGCAGGAACAAAGACTTTAAGACTTAGCTCCTAAAGCACACTTGCCTCTCTTCAGCATAAATCTTTACATTGATCACTCTTCATCTTCCTTTTGTTTGCATGTTTTGTGAAAAGAACCCTCTCCCTGTTATCTGAGACGACTTTAAATAGCAGATATTATTGCTTAAATATGCTTGCAAAACCATCATTTTAATTTTATTAGTAGATTTTTTCAGTGCATTTCTAGTATGCCTGTATAGTTTAGTTTGTGTCACAAATGATGAATTTACATTTTTGAAATGTAAGAGAATGCACATCATACACTACAGATTTTGAGTGCTGGGATTTTAAAACATTAAGAAATGAGTGTAGATGCAATAAATATAAACAGCACCAAGTAAATTGCTCCCCCCTTAACACAAGAAGAAAATCTAAATGTCATTAAGCTACCCAGAGGCATAAATGAAATGCTGTTAAGAAACAAGATGACAGCTATTTTCAAAATTCATGGTTACACTTAACATTGAGACCTCTGGATTCCCAGGTTGGAACCACAATTTTGCCTTAGGTACTTGTGCTCCAAAAATAGTGAGAAGCGAATATAGTTTCTCTTACAATAGGATTTTCAACAGCCTGTATTTCTGAGAACTGTCTAAGGCAAAATACTAAGGAGGGAGTTGTGGCTTAAATCCTGCCCCTCTTCAAGGCTCTGACACTTCATTCTGCACTATAGGACTAGGATCCACATCCCTGAGGTTTCCCCTGAGGACAGGCTGCCTAAGCTCATCCTTCCAAGCTGAGCAGTGCTTACATCTCTCTCTTGCTTGTTTGTTTTTGGTTTTGACAGGTAGCAGCACAAAGTTTTGCCATTGCCACCCTGCCCTGCACTCTCTGCTGAAAGGATTCAAATTTATATCTTCACTTTCCTCCCTCTCCCAGCCGCCTCCCCATCACTCAGCTGTAGATTGCCCTGGGGAAGGCTGCTTGCTGCCCACCTCCAGCAGCATTTCATTTTCATGCAATGATTAGGAAGATACACTGAAAAGGGGGCTGAAAATGAGAATAATCCTCTAACTGTGAGGCTAAAGACTAGGGAAGGGGCTGGGTTTCAGGCCCCGTCTCTATGACTTTATTATATAAAATCCTTAATTAAACGAACAAGAATTCACACATCCCATGTCCCACAACCATGTGTCATCACTGAGTCAATGAATAGTTAATTATTTCATACACACCAGAACAATAATTTATAGAAAGGAAGTTTTTTTCTTCTTGGTAGTGGCTAGTGATAGGATTAGGGGTAATGGGTACAAATTAAAACACAGTAAGTTCCATCTCCATGTGAGGAAGAACTTCTTTCCTGTTAGGGTGATAGAGCCCTGGAACAGGCTGCCCAGAGAGATTGCAGGGTCTCCTTCTCTGGAGATCTTCAAAATCCGCCTAAATGCCACCATGCTGCCCCATGCTCTAGATGGTCTCTAGAGGCCCCTTCCAACCTCAACCATTCTGTGATTCTGTCATGACTTTGTACAATACCATACAGCTAGAGGTTAGAACACAGTCCTTGGATACGAGGATTAGTCCTTGGACAGGAAATAAATGAAGTCTTCTACATGCTGTGTGCATGTTCCCTAGTTGATTCCCGATGCGTGTTACCCCCTACGTTCTAACTGGAAAGAAAAGATGGCTGTTGCTGGCTGTCATAGGCAACGCGATTGGGCCAGGATGCTCAGAATGAGGCCACTAGACTAAACCAGTGAGCTGAGAAACGCAAAGGCACTCACGGGTCTTGTGGGCTAAGCAGGGGCTGATTTTCTCACTTTTAAATAGCTGTTGTCCAGCAGCTGAACCTTAGGTGCCAGCTGGACTTTCATGTTGGCCAAAAAAAGAAAAAAAATATTCCAAGCCCAAGTGACACCCCCACAGATGGTATTGAAAGAAGAGTTTTGAAAACTTTAGCTATGAACACAGATACTCATAACAGATATAAAATACAGAAAATTATTTATTTATTTATTTACCATATTTTTACACTGTTTAATATTATGCAATATGGCCATCTTACAATTTTACAAAGCAAAAAAGGTCTTGTGTTGGGGAGGGGACGTGTTTTGCTTTCAGGGTAAGTTAATTAAGTGTGAAGTTTAGAAATTAGAAAATGACTTTTCCAAACACTTCCGGTCTCCAGATGCATTTATAGCTTCTGAATCATGTCATACCTCTGATACTGCGAAATAAGCGTCCACGAAAAAGATCTTTAACAATTTTAAGAGGTCATGGCGAGGAGACAATCTCAAACTACAGGGGTTTTTAGACTTCAGGAGAACAGTGTGTTACTGCTGCAACACTGATTTTTTTTTTCCGTTTCCCAGGAAAAAATGTAGAATGGTTCTTTTCCCAAAAGAACCCTGTCGAGTCACAAGTTATTTAATTGGAGGTGCTATGAGAAGAGTGTGTGCAGCACAGATTTCTGGATATTAAAATGTGTGCTTCCCTAACCCTTAAATATCACTGGGATAGAAGTCTTCAGTCTGAAAACTACAAATACCGTAAAAGGAATAGAAAGTTTCTAATGGGAGTTTCTCTGTCCAAAAATGCCAGATTTGAATTACTGTATATGTATGGGAGAAAAACAATATGGTCTTGGGGCTCCCTTTGATTTCAGTTTAAGTGTTACTTGGAGAATCATATATTGTGCTTTATTTGCACGGTCGATTAGGTATGAACGGATGGGGATAACTCCATCATATGAAGACAGGGCTCCATGATGAGCTCTGCACTTGTGGTTAACATACTAACTGAGTACCGTTGTATTTCCAGGTTACCGTAACATTCCTCTGTTTTCCAAAGCTGGTGACAATCTGGAACCCGCATCGCTGTTTGTTTACATCTGGTACTATTAAGGAGGCTCCGCCGTAGCAGTAGGTTCGAAGCACCACCCTCCTCAATAAAGCAGACATCGCAAGGCTCGCAACAACCCCGTGGTCTGATTTCCAGGGTGCCGTTTGTTCCCAGGGATTTTATTAAGCTGTTGGGACTTCTCTTGTGAGTAAATGGGATCCTAAAGAAGTAATGGCTCGAGAATTCAGCCCTCCTGTCATTTAGGAATAATTCAGAAGGATGGTATTTTTTTGAGGAGATTTTGTTCAATTCAATTAATAATTTTATTTGAAGTTAATTGCAAAATTATGATTAAGTACTGAATGAGAATAATGGTTTAATATTTATGATACAATACTGGAAAATTATGAGCACATTACAGTGAATTTTTTTAGTTATACTGAGCAAAAGCTTTAATGATTGTACAATCAGTCTTTTTGAGGAAATGGGGCACACACAATTTACCCTTTAAATTCATAATAATGGCACCTTTTGATTGGGAGACAACTCATTAATTTCCATTTTAATTTTGCTACCTTCAAAAAAAACAGTCTTGAGGGAAACAGCTCTTAACATGACAGATGCTCTTGTTACTTTTTCTCAGCCTAGTCTTGAGCATCCTACTGTTAAAGATAGACAAGTAAGTCATGAACAGATTTGTATGGGGCTCTGCTCCTCATAGCAGCAGGAAACTTGCGATACACCTTGCTGTGAGCTCAGTAAATAGGGAACATAGTGGGCAGCTTTGAGGTGGTCTATGGTCTAGAAGAACCAAAGTAGAAAATGCAGGGGTCAATCCTGTGATTTAAGGTTTCTCAGGGCAACTTCATGCCTGACATAACTGTCTTGTACATAAGACAGAAAATTCCCACCCTCCTTGCAAAGCTAAGTATTGCTGAGCTTCCATAAGAGCGTATCTACACATCTAACGGCAGATGTGCTACTCACACATGGATTTTTTTTCAAGAGAATTTTCATTTATTGCTTTCTGCAATACCTAGCAGTATTGCTTGTGTTGGCAGACAGTTCTGATAATCCTATATTTTAATGCTATTTTTAGTTACATATCTTTCATAAAAAAAAAAAAAAAAAGGTATGTTGTTCCTAGGTGGAAAATCAGAGCACGCTGTAAACAATGATTAGAAAATGTCACAGGAAATAACACTATTAGAAAATTGCATTAAAGTTTTAATACAGAAACCAGGACAGGAGTCTAAGAATAATCTGAAATCAATATTGAACTGTAAGGTCAGGTAATCTGATAACATTGTAAGCTGGGCACAATATGTTTTCTGTGCTTGAAGTGACAAGGCACTGTTTACCCTGGAATGACTATAATCTAAAATGTTAGGCTTGTTGATCTTTGTAGTGACTATAGCTGAATGCTAGACAGTGTCTTTTACATGGGGCAAATATTTTGTAGCTTTTTTTAGCTCTGAAAATCCTAACAATACTAGTCTAGAAGAGTTTCCCCTATCCCCTTTACTGAGGAGGTATTTAATCTCTGCAAGCAATATCTGTTCTGGGAGCCAAATTAACTAAGTGACATAGGCAGTTGGTTTGGTGGTGAGGCAAACTCCAGCTTATTTGGATTCCTGAACTACACTCCCTGTGCCACTTGAGGAACTTCATACAGCATTACCTTCCAACATCTGATTTGTGAGTGTCCTTAGGAAGAAGGCAGCAGTTATTTTTGCCTCAGGCATTATTATCCCTCTGTTCACTGCTTTTCCACCTGGCAGGACAAATGTCAGACCTACTCGGTATATGGTAACTTAAGGTTTTGCAGCAGATCAGATCTCAAGTGAACGTGGCTCCTGTGCACTAAAAATTTGCGCTCGATTTTGGTAGCTCAACTGTGTGTGTGGAAGAGGCTGGCATTAATGGACAGTTCATTTACATATATAAAAGTGCTCGGAAGAACAGAGCCCATGATTAGTCCCAGTGAACTCAAAGATATCACTTGTTCCCTGTTTAACATGTATGTTTATCTACACCTTTGTAACCCTCCATGAATATACTGACTGTTTTCCCTAAGCACGTGTCTATGCAATGAAATAAGATGAGAGAACAAAGATTCCCTATAGTGTGATCTCAAATAAATGCTATACTGAAACTTTACATTCAACATGTTTTATTTATTCATCAGCATTAACCTCTCCCTCCCCACTTTCTCCCCACAAACGACCATTTGTATCTACTTCTTGGATGTCAGAATAAAAGAAATGATGAACTATTTTACTGTTAAATGAATATCCTGGACTGAAAGTTATATTAACAGTTAAAAGTAAACCAACATATACTGCACAAAATGTCTAAAGTGCAAGTTTTCAAGTTCCTTTAAGAAAATATCGATTGTGGAACATTTAATATGAAATACGTTATAACCGTTTGAAATGTACTGGCACTTGGGGAATCATGCTAAGGACTCTGGAAAATCCACCATATGCAGCAAGTCACAGTGACCTCTGCTAAATTACACCATCCCCGGCAGCGCTTTGAAACAGAGTCAGTGGAGAGATTCGCACTAACTCAAACAAGTTTAGGATTAGGCTTTGATACACAGCTTGATCTATATAGAATACCAATACTTTTATAGTAGTGTTTAATAAAAAAAAAATACTTCATTACTGTCATAAAAATTTCCCGTATGCTACTGCAAATTCTCAGCATGTGATTTTTTTTTCACCCACACTAACAGGAACATGTTGCAAGATGATGGAAGAAATTTTAAGAAAATTGCCTTATGATTAGAAATATTAAGACATGATCAGTGGATGACTGCAAATTCTCAAGGGCAACGGAGGCAAAATGTACCATGGGAAATGGGATAAAGAAACATTAGTGGATAAACAACTGAATTATCTTAGGCAATATTTAAATTATACTGTTTCCCAGTGGGTACCATTTTTCTTCATTTAGCTGGACACTGCTCAGCTGGATGTTAACAGCTCCCACAAATGCTCCTTTGCTTTTCACAACAAGCTTCAGTACGCGTCCTTTGAGCTCTGTGACTGTGTCATATACAACCTGCAATTATACACAGAGAAACAGAAAAAGCATTTGCTTATGTGAGTCTATTTGATGGGTAAAACACTTGCTCTGGTAAATCTATCATTCAGGATGGGTATTACAACTTTCCAATAATTGCTTTAAACTGCCCTCCAGAACTGTAAACCACTACCTAGGAGCCAAATTCACCCAAATTAGTACATTTACCTTAGAAATATATTTGACTTCATGTAGTTTAAACAGAAAAGCTTCTCCCTGATTATGCTGATTACTGAGGGCTTGTAAATAAATTCAAAATCCATGTTAGTAAAGCTTGTGAAAAAAAAAATAGATTTTGAACTCAAATGTGAAGAAATTCCAGATCTTCCATGAAGTCCACCAGGAACTTTGATAATACTGTTGATTTTAAGGGAGACATTCAGATGGAGGATACACATCATCGAGACAAGTATGAAACTGCAAGATAGGTATTCTAGAGAAGTATAGATTATTATAATGTTGAAATACCTTTCCATAGCAGATACTTTCATATATTGCATGCTCTTCTCTGAAGATTAAAGAAACAAGAACACTGTTTTAATGACAAGTATATCTTTTTTTCAGATATTTATTTTGTATTTGTAACATCCTGCTTAGGGACTGATATATCTCATAAAGGTATCACACCAGTGGAAAGTAACTCAAAATACTGTTCCTCAGTACCCTACTTACCTCTGATTAAATCTTGTACTACTCACTAGAATTTAAAAAGCCAAAGCAAAAATGAGTTTTCACCAAGACTCTCATGAGACTTCATAACTGATCTAGATGAAACACAAACCCCACAAAAAGTTAGAGAATATTTTTTTTTTCTTTGAAAATAGTGTGCATAAATGCTACTATTTCAATGCAAATATCCAGACGTGTGATCCTGGACTCATCTTGCTGACTGCATCCAAATGTGTCCACTGTAAAAACACTTCCAGACTTTAATGGAAACATCAAATAGCAAACATGATACTTATTTCAGCCCACTCGGTACAAGTTGTAGATGTGGAAAATCTCCAAGACTGAGGCCAACTTGAGACTGTGGAACTGACTAAGTTAAGATGTTTCTGTTACTCACAAATTGCTGTTAATACTGCTCAAATTAAAGAAGACACCTTGCTTAACATCTCTTTAGAAAATTACAAAGACCTATGGTTTAAAAAAAATATCCTTGAAACTACCTTGATACTATGAAAGCACACTGGGATTAATTAGGAAGACTGAATGCTGTATTTTCTGAATTAAAAAAGAATCTGGAGGGAGAGCCTAGCCAGAAGGGGCTGCATTCGGCACCGATACCCGTGTTTCCATCTCTGCATTAATCAAAAGCTTCTTGGTGCTCTGCGTAGCGCTTGATAAAGTGCGGAAGAACACTAGTAGCTACTTTCGGGTCTCAAAGGAAAGCTCTGTTAGGAGAAATGCATTTCATCTGGAACCTGTATGGGTGGAAGCGTTTTTCCTAATGCGGCTGCATTGGAAAAGCACTTTAGTTTCATAAGGCTCAGCCCCAGCAATGCTCCTGCTCGGGGTGGGTGGCTCTGAGGTTCACAGATGGCCCGGGAAGACACGAAGATGTCGGTTCTCCCGCGCAGCACCGATGGGCGAAGGGGCCGGGGCTGCTGGAGCGCTGTGTCCCGGCCACGGCGTCCCCACGGCCCCTCGTCCCTGCTGCGGTCGCCCCAACCGCGCTCTCCGCCTGCAGGCGCTGCGACATCTCCCGTCTGGTGGATCAGGAGCAGCGAGCTGGGCCATGAGCAGCTTCCGCTCACCCAGAGGCCCCGCGCTTTGACCGACCGCGCGCTGTGCGTGACCCGAGTCCGGGGCGGCGGCGGGTGCTGCCTTCGGCTGATCCTGACACGCCGTTTCTAACACGGCACTGCAAATCCAGCCGAAACACGGTGTACGTCACCAGGATGCGGACACGGAAGAAACACTGAGTTCAGACAGCCGCATTGCTACATGAATAAAACAAATACCGCTTGCCAACGTTTCTGTACCAGGCCAGTTAAATCCTGAAATCGTTGCTTAGGAGTAATATTTGCCTCCCATTTACACAGGTAGATTAAAGGGAGGTGAAGAGCACAGGGCCAGATAGGAAAGGAAGGATAGGAAGAGCCAGGCCTGGAGTTCAGGTGTTCCTGGCACCAAAACCAAACAGCGCTGTTCACCTACAGGAGTCTAATGACATTTTAATCACGGATGAGGGACAGCTGCTTCGCCTTATGTAGCCATGGCCTGGCTCCTAGATCTGCGGTTAAATTGCCCGGAGCGGCCCTGACACTCGGAGCCGCTCGGGCTCCCGCCACGGCTCCCTCCCGGTCCTCACTCCGGCGGTCGATGCCTGCGGCCAGGGGTAAGACATTCCCTCTCCCCGTGGCTTCTCCAGGGAAATGGTCACTGTCTTGGGGACCTGCTCTGGCTGCGGGCTGCTCCATCCGTGCAGGGGCTCAGGGCCTGTCCAAGGACAGGGCCTTGCAGCATGTCTCATGGCCAAGGCCGTGCGTTACCACCAAAGTTGCTGCTTGTTTACATTTCTGAAGGCAAGAGTTTAAACCTAAATCACTCAGAATTGTCTTCTGGGTTTTAATTTTTCGTAGTTTACTAACCTACCCTATGACTTCCTGAGCAGTTCTTATTTCTCCGTTTCAATCTTCTGTATGCAAGGGCGTTGTTATTTTCCTCCTCCTCTTCTTATCAACTGACACTTTTTAATGCAATGTTATATCAAAGAGAATGCAATGAACTCCAAAATTCAGAAACAAGAGAGAAAAAAAATATAAAGTAGTGCTTGTTAAAAGTGACTCTAAAACGTTCTATAGTTCATTCTGTTGTCAGCCCTCCTGGACCCTCTCATCTTTACTCTCACACACACACCGGTTAAAAAGCAAAAATAAAATGCACTTTTGCAAGGTTGATAATTTGCTGTAGGCAGTTATAAGCAATAAAAGCACAAATCTAAAGCCAAAAACACCCGAGAGAGGCACATTTCAGAATTTTCTCAGTCTTGAACACAGAGGGAAATTAATATACAGCTTCCTCCAAGCCATTTGGCTTTAATAAAAACTTATGAACTCATAAGGAAAGGCTAGTACATTTCTGTACATAGCATTTTGGACAGTAAGTAACTTAACAGACAGCTGACGCATTTTTAGATGTTTTCTCTTCCCTGGGGCTTCTTCTGCCTCAGTCTACCAATCTTGGTCTGAAAATGCCTACAGAATGGTCTCACATATGGAAGAGCAGAGCTGCTAATAGCGCGAGCATCAGGTCTGAAATGTCCGAGTTCAGCGCAACCATATGTCCCCGCTGTGATTAGCGTTCCTGGTAAAAAAAGACTGAGCATCTGCGAATTAGGCTGTGAGTTTTGAGTAAAAGTCATTGAAGTTTCTGTGGAATTTCTCTTAACAGCAGAAGATGCTGGTAAGATGCTCCTATTTCCTTCACCACAACTGAATCCGCGTCCACTGAGCACTGCCTGATCCAAGACAGGATTTTGGTGTTTGGTGCACTCAGAAGACTATAAAAATGATCACAAAGTTGAACCAATCTTATTCTGCTAGTCTCTTTGATTACAAAAAAAAAAAAAAAAAAAAAAAGGAAATAACATAAGAATTCTTTGCTTTTAGTTTGCTTTTATTTCATTGCAGTATCACAGGGAGTGAAATCTGCCTCAGCTGTTAGCAACGATACTACTTGAGGAGGCGACTTACAGCTGCCCTGGAAGCTCGCAAGGTAAGCAGGTAACTTTTGTAATCAGCTACATGTGGGAAAAGAAGAAGCGCTATTAAAACCCCAGGATTGGGAAATTTGGAGATAAGAGCTCTCAGAGCCAGCTCGCTAACCTAACCTTCAGCATACCTTATCTACCAAACAGGGTGGAGTGTTAATATTTTCCCTGCCTGCTCTTTTGAAGCTTGCTCAAAGTGCTCTTGGAAATTGCTTTGAGATCCTTGGGAGATTTTTCTACATGTAGTAATCATTATCTCCAGTCCCACCTACTGCTTGAATCTTGTCTCGCAGTACCAAAGAATACAGCGTGTGCCGCTTCCCACTTTGTAGTAAATGTCTCTCCATACAGATGTTTATTTTTACCCCAGAGATGGCAGCGCTTCAGTGGTGAGTGAAATAATTATACAGGTTGTGAACTGCTAACATTTGGACACAAAAAGAGCTGGGTTATTTATTACATATTATTATTTAGGACACTGAAAACCAATTTGGTTTTCTATTTTTGTATGTGCATGTGAATAAGAGGATCTTTTCACTTAGTACTTCTTATGTTATTATATAAATTTGAATTAAAAAAAATCCACATTTTGATGTTTGGACTCAGCTGTCTAACATGTAACTGTAATTACAGTATAAGACTGAAGAGTGTGAATAATCTAACCTCTTTGCCAAAGAGAAACATAAAGAGACTCTCACTTCCAAGAAAGAAGCAAACCTTACATATTGATGCTCCACCTTATGATATGTTCTGTTTGATGGTACTCACTCTAACAGCTCTAAATGTTTTACTGTTGTTTTATTTCAAGAGTGGAGGAGGAAAATCAAATAAGAAATGACGGAGGAAAGTGGCCAGTACTCACAATTTCATTGTAAGTAGGGTCAGTGCTTTTTGGAGCTGCTCTTGTTTTCCTACGAGTGACCTCATCAGGATCTGGTAAAAGATAAAATTCAGCATGTGCGCTTGGGGCAGAGCCATCTGGGAGGCGCTGGAAAATAAAAGGGTTATAAATATGAATGTCTATGCTCTAGTAAACAAAACAAATAAAGAGGTACCAAATGAAATCTAGACTTTAAGTAGACACAGAAATATATTACATTCTCAGTACTCTTGTGGCTAAATTGGAGTGGTAATGTAGTATACAACAGGAATTCTTAGACTTCAGCTTCATATTGAATCAGAAAAAATAAGCAGAATAATAAAAGTGCCTATCTTTAATACTTTATGTTGCAGTGGAAATCCCTTAAGCATCAATCTTCTTTAACTCGATATAAACTGATACTGGCCTAGCCCTGCCATCTTCCAGAGCAGTGCTGAGAAACTGGACTCGGGCCAGGCAGCTCCTGCTGAGTTAACCCCTAAGTGGAAGTGCTGATGCTGGGAGATCTGGTTGTTTCCAAGGGTGTTTCATGAAGGATTTTTCTCCTGGAGATCTGGGAGTGTTTCCTGCAGCAGTATCAGCAGGAATCTTGTAATAACAGCGTGTCTCATCGCGCAGCTCTCTTTATCACTCCAGTTAAGATTACTTGTGCTATCCTTGATATTCCAGTTTACGGTAGTCATTCCTAACCACAGCCAGTCTATTAACATGGCTCAGTCATAAACTAATGCTGCTAGTGTGCAGTTCTCGGGATAACTTCTGAATAGCTGTAAGCTTATTGCTAAAGCAACCTTACAGCTACTCGGAAAACCCTCTGGTAGCACGGGAGGCTTCAAAAGAAAAGGCAAGAAATGTAACCATGAATAACAGGTATCCTCTGAGCGTGTATCAGTTGGTGCTTGGCTTACAGGGAAGCAGAAGCCTCTGTGCTGGTAACACAGCATGCAATCAGAAAGCAAAGCATTGCACATAAAAGCACGTGTGTTTATCAAAATGTCAGCAATTTTAATAGTATTATAAGCATTTTAGGCAGCAAGTTTATCTGCCAGCAAGCCAGAAACAGAATGAAAATGAAAATGCAGTCAAAAAAAGAAAAAAAAATAGAGATTTTAAAATGGTTTGAGTAGATGAACCTAGATCATTATACAGGCAGTTGCCTTTATGCTTGCCACTGTATTTTCACCTGAAGAAAGTCATTTCTCAGGTTTTGATTATTCACACTACGTGACTGGAAATAGGGATTTTCTACAGGCAGGATCAACAACATATCTTTGAGAAAAGAAAAACAACTGGTGTCCTAGCAATGAATAACTTTGCTACTGGGAAGAAACACAGCAGTTGTATGTGTGAGCAACCAGTTATTGCATATCACATCTCTGCTCTCTGATACCTGAAATGATCCTTCAAGGCAGATGATGTAGTCAGCTGCATAGCTCAATATTGCTATGGCTTATCCTGTATGTCATTAGAGGACATACTCTTCAAATCACTGTATATTGTCATTGTATTGTATATGAACAATTAATTTTGCTGTTGTGAAGCTCCCCCAAAGTATTTTTTATTTAAAATACACACAGGATTTAAATAAGCAGGATTCACCTACCAAAACAGGAATACCATTCAGTACCATACTATCAGGTATTTCCCTATCCAGAGTACTATACTGATAAAACAGTATTTATAATTTGTAGTATCTATTTAAATGCCCACCTCTATTGATCTACAATGATATTAAAACACCCATCAAGGAATACAAATAACAATAAACTGAACAATCGCTGGAAAACCAGGAAGAAAAGGAAATATAGCTTAGAGTATTGGTTCAAGCTCCCCGGATCCTCACTGCAATCAAGCCGTTCCTCTCAACGAAGAGTGTTGCTGTACCATGAAGGTCGACCAAGGATTTTGCTTCTTTTGGGGAAAAAGGGGAGCATCTCAGCACAGCACTGCAATACAGGGAGAGTCCTGTACAATTTAGGGCTTTATCCCAGCAGCGTATTGCCTGTGCAGCAACCCTGTAGGAGCTACTATTGCAAGCTCAGGTCAGCAGCGGCTGAACGTGGATCAGGGCCTGGATGGGGGCCACCAAGCTGCGAGGGTGATGCAGACAATGGCCGCATGGGCTTGCTGGCTGCGCTGCACAAGCAGGAGGCCCATGCAATCCCCTGTTCCCGGGGGAAGGAGCATCCGGAGGGGGATGCGAAAGGCTGCTCCACTTCAAGCTGCGCTGTTAGGAGAGGGCATGGGCATGGGCACTGGGTGCCCTGCATGCTGCAAGGTGACAAAGACGCAATCAGGTAGTTTGCATGTGAAACAGGCAGCCTCTGTCACCTGCAGCTGGAGGAAGCCAAGCTGAGTGCGGTGTGATTGCTTAACAGGACCTGGGTGTCCAAAGAGGAGTGCTATGAACTGGGGGGAAAAAAACAAAAAAGCAAAAGCCAGATAAAATCCTCGCTGCACCGTTGAGTTGCTCCTTGTGTCCTATTCACAGTTCTAGCATATTATCCAGCCTTCAGCCAGCAAAGCTTCCTGCACCGGCCAGCTCCTCCCTGGTTTTAAGGAAGGCTGCTGTGGGCATGTGAAATGAGGAGAGAAACCTCAGCCCTTGCTGTCCCTTTGAATGCAGCCAGCTACATGTTGAAAGAGGTGAGTGGGAGGAAAGGGTCACGAAAGAATAGCAGAAAAGAGAATATTTTAGCAATTCACAGAAGGAAACTCGGGGCAGAGCAGTTGCTCTGGGATCTTTCAGAACTAAAAACAAAGCCACTTTTCATGAATAGTCGCAATCAGCAGAACAACTGTTAGTCAGTTTAAAGGGCAGCGACCTGAATTCAAACTAGAGATCTGTTGCGGGATTTTTTTTCGGCTTTACAGGTAATATATTTCTGCTGCAGCTTCCCTTGACAAGAGAGACAAACTGGCCAGGCGAACTCGAAATTTCTGCAAATGTCCCAAGCCTCCATCTGCAATGACTCTGTTATGTCATCAAGGGATCAAAGAGCTTCAGCGGAGTACTTGCTAAGGGCTCTGCAAGCCAGATCACATCTCTGTTTCCTTATCTGTCCTCTGTAACTGATGACACGACCCAAAAATATCTATCTCTTAAAAAGGTCCTCCCCTACACAAATTCATTGCTCAAAACTCCAGAGAAAGAGCATATATAAATCGGCTGGGGCTTTGGGCAGGCCAAGGCACACTGGGCAACAGTGGAGCATCGGATAACAATATGACTGGCAGCTTCACTAGCTCTAAGCATCTATATTTGGTGGAACTGGTCCAGCTCATGTTCTGCAGATGCCCTTTTGAAAGTCCTTCAAACAAGTCACATCTGCCTATGACAAGAGTTGCAATTGCCATGGAAGGAGCTGTACTTGTTCTGATTTTCTGTACTAACATAATAGGAAAAAAACATTCTGGGGGCAAACTAATGCTTTGTCAAGGTTTTAACATGTGATTTGAACAGCTGTTTAAATGAAGAAGAATGGAGAAAACATCATTTTTTTTTTTATTCCTAAATATGAACTCTTCTGTGTATTCCACAATGTCACATTTACCAAGCAAAACCACTGATTCTTTCACCCTTAACTCAGTGAACATTGGCAGATTTACATTATATATTAAATAAATATGAAGAATATTAGACCTAACTGCCAGTTTCATTTGCTGGAAAGAATATTTTGTTTCTGATGGGTTCATTATTTTAACATTTCTAGACTTACACAGAGTAAGATTTCCAGAAGCCTTAAGAGTCAGTTCTGAAATCCAGCATGAAAATCTTCTGTTATTAATGGATCAAAAATCACTGATATCTTTCCATAGTCTAGGCCAACATGAAAACCAGAAGGTCCTTTGGGAATGCCATTTTTCACATTAACCATTCTACAAAACTGTTACATCTTGAATGTGTTTGTGGTTAAGCAGGCATTGAATTTTGTTTATATTTAAATCTGCAGTCACTTCACTAAGCCCAAAGGAGTAGACTAAGTCTCCTGTAAAGAAAACAGATTACTTTTAAAAATGTTTAAAGGAAGTTACTCCCAATTTAAATGCATGTTCTAGAGTGCAGTTTAACCAAAAGCTTTCGTTCTTCTGCTGTGTACGCTTGCAAATGAATTCAAGCTCTAAAAATGCATAGGCCTGCAAAAATATAATACCAAGTTGCCAACAGAAATACCATTGTTTTCCTTACTACACTATGGGCAAACCCCTCAGTGATTTTGATCTGGAGATAAAAAGAAAAAAAGAAATTAGTAGAATTTTGGAAGCTGACACTGAGTGCTTTTTTCAAATCCAAACAAGTGACTACCATATAATTTTCTCAGAGAATTACCTGCCTGCCTCACTATGACAATGGCTGATGTTTTTAAGGAACTGAGTTACAATTGTCTGTATATATGTTTTTTAAAAGACAGTTTCTTTATGAAATGTTATTTACCTCTAAAGAAATGTGAGTGCTGAATATATTTGAGAGAGAGAGAGGAAAAGAGATAGAGAGAAAGCAAATAATACTTTGGATTTACTTCCCTCCACACCTGTAACTCAATACTTAAAAACTAATCCAGAGGTATATCTGTTATGCATATGTTCCATTACTCATTCCAATTTTGTTCCCCAAAACAAAAAAGTATTGATATTTACTTACAGAAAAGCATGCAGAAAGATAATGACTGGTGTAATTCAATTTTAAATATACCAACTATGGTGGGGAAATAAGGGATGAAATTCAATTAATTCTTCTACAAGAACTACATTATCCTAATGACTTTTCTCCCTTGATCTTTACTAACTATTCAAAACTCTCCTTAAGGATGGATTCATTGTTAACATTAAAAAATGCCTAAATGCTTCTTCAGAATTTCCTTTATTTTAAATTATGCCATTTAGCATAAGCATGAGCTCAGATGGGTTTTAAGGGAAGTTTTTTGATGACAAATAGATATTTCAGGGATAATTTATGGAAACCTTTATTAAAACTCATTTCTTCCCAAATGCCAATAAATTTTCTTTTTAGGTGACTCATTGTTCAGATTCAAGTCATCTCATCAGTTCGTCTTGGTCTTAGACATGCAGATATTTTTCCCACCTTTTGTCCTGGTGGGAAACAGAGTGGCTGGATAGGTCCAGCTGCTGTTCTCTTTCTATCCATTTTTCATTTTCAATCATCTTGACAGAAAAAAAAATGATCAAAGGTGACTTGCATTAACTACTGCCACCTTTGCTCCTGTGTAAACGACTTGCTTTCTTCCTTCAAAATTAATTAATTTATTGGACATTTTCAAATCTCAGTTACTCTCTTCTCCTTCTTCAAGGAAAAATTCTTCAGACTTTAGACAAGTTCCCATTTCAGCTACTCCCTCAAAAGAGGGAAAAGCCCACAACCTTCAGATTGTCCAGTAGCTCTATCACTTAGTTTTCCCATCCTTCACCCTCATCTTGTTTTTTCTCTCTTACATACACTTCCGTGAGAATTTATGTTTTACACAGTGAAGAAAGAACTACAAAATATTCAATAATTTTTATTGTTAAGATGTCCTTACAGATTTAGGAAGCATATTACTATATTAAAAAGTTAGAAAAAAAAAACATGACTTGAAAGCAAAACATTTGTATACCAAATGTAGACATGACACAAATTTGAGTGTTATCCAATAACGGACAATTAGAAAAAAAAATCCACCAAAGATATCAGTCTTGCACCCCAGTAATCTGTATAAAATAGTAGCTGCACCTGACTAATTGAAGCTCATAAGAAAGATAAAAGAGCTGCCAGTTTGGGTGCATATGTAATTCACTTTCTCTGACTGGCATAGTCTAGTCCATATAAACTGCAGCAGGAAAGGGCTAAAGCCTGTCTTTGTAAGCAGCAGTTTAATTAACAAATATAGCCCCTGCCTTAGCAAAGATAACAGGCTCTGGGCTAATTTGAAGTTTAGAGATTTGAGAAAATAATCAACAGTGAAACAATAACATTGCCATGCAGGAGGTCCCTTCAAGGAACAGGCTAATAAGATACATTAGCCTTGACATTGCTATGTGAATGAGAGGTTGCTCTCTCAATTCATAAATCATAATATGGGCCTGAAGAGCCTGTCTTCCTTTTCCTCTGGGATCTGCACATCCCAAAGCACCGAACCCTTCTACTTGACTCTGCCACTAAGCTCTTTATTTTCCTGCCACAAAATGTTTTCACATTGCTTGAAAGAAAAATGCAAAAGAAAATCATCTTTGCAGTAATTAAATAATAATTACAGGAAGATAATCCACTATATTGTGATGGTGCACTCTGCACTGCATGCTACTGACAAGAGAAAACAAAAAGCAATTGGCCAAAAGTGATTGCTCATATGAGGCATTTTTTTCATAGATAACTCTTCCTTTTTTTCACCTAAAATTTGAAAATATTTAGCTTCTGCTCTCCAAGAGATTTTTTTTTCTTATCGTATTTTTGGATCCCATATATCTTTCCCTCGTCTCTGCTAGCAAGTTCATTTCTATTTTCTTCTCATGCAGGTATGCAGATAAACACAGAGGATGCACTGTGGCTGAGGTCACTGGTGGAGTAGCAGCAACACAGAGAAATGAAGCCGATCCCCGCTTAATGCCGAGAAATAAAAAGAGATGTTGTTTCAGAACAAGGTACGTGTTGTTTGGGGCAAGTTCTGGGGGGCATTTTCTACTCTCAGAAAACTGGTAATGTTGGCGGTGGCAAGTGAAGCAAGACTGCAGGTGGCTGGAGTCCAACAAATGTGATAAAAACACAAGGTGCTCTGTGCTCTGTCACTGCTATTGCTTGGACTCTCTGAATACAGCTCGTGCACTCTGGGCAGTCCAGCACCTTCCACATCCTCAGCAATCTGTCCCTTCCGTGTGCGGTTTGTGAGGGCACCAGACGGGCAAACTGTGCCTCAGGTAGATGCTGCTTATGCAAGAGAAACAGCGCTTTTGTTTCTGTGGTTTATTCCAGCCTTCTCTCCCCCAAATGAAGCAATGAAGTAAGGTATTTGGCCCAAAGGTGCAGTTTGCTGCTTCAGCGTCTTTTGCAGTAGAGCAGTAGGGGAATGCACTGGTGCAGTCTAGCTGTTTTTGAAAGACCGTATGCTGCATCCCTAATGGGGAGAGCTGGGCCAGCAATGACAGTGTCTAGCGCTGTCCAGAGTCACAAAATCTCTAAATGACGGATACTGGAAATTGCCCTGCGCTGTCCAAAACTTCCTGGCTGTCAAACAGGAGAGAAAAAACAAACAAACAGACAAAAACAATCACTGAGAGGGAAGGACAGCAAAGGCCTTGCAATAGAGACATAGCTCTGGACAAAAATGTCAACATGTTGACATATCACGGTGTATATGCGAGCTGATTCCCACTGAAGTCTAATCAGACCTCTTTAATTAAGGATAGATGGGACCTGGTCTTACATACGGGTGCCTCATGCTGTCTGAGAGGCCAAAAAGTGTGTGTATGGAGACAGAAATGCGATATAGGCCTCATGGGAGACGGGCACCCAGGTGTAGTAGTTGAAAATCAAACAAGAAACTTCATGGATTCTAAATTAACCCAGATCTGGCAACTGCATCTGAACACATCGTGTGCATAGGTATCTTAATTTCAAACTGGATGTGACTCCAATTCGGTCAAGGTATATACAGCAGCACATACAGTGGGATCTTTTAAGGCATATAACAGTGGTAAATATTTAACAAACACATTCTCCTTGTAAGGAGAAAGAGAAATCTGTTTCCAACCTTGGAAACAGATTTGATTCCAAAAGATTTGGGGCTCCCTAGGATATATATAACATGCTTCTCATCTGCTTCAGTCATGACTCTATGATTTGAGAGGAAAGCCCATCAGACTGTTCATTTTAGTTCAGTTTTAGCATTGCTCTGTGATGCCCAGATGGTTACAAGGGTTTCCCTTCCAAGCCTTTATTTCGATAAAGCTCTGAAACCAGAACTGATTTTCAGGAAGATCAAGAGGAGAACCAATAAAGAGTGATGCCCAAGTTGAAAGGAAGGATTTCTTGTCTCAGCGATTAGAAAAGAGCTGGGTATTAGGACAGACCCAAGTAAAATGGGGAAGAGTCTGTACAACCACATGACTGTAATCTGTCAGGTAGAAGCAGCTCATATCTTTTACTGGCAGCAGCAGATGAGCAGGACTGGTACTCAGCTCCAGCAAGTAACGATACAGCCTGTGTGCATTGACTGCTCTTTCTGAACTAGCAAAATGCTGTCTTTTGGTCGCATATTTATCCTCTTCTCTCCTTGCCCAGGCATAAATCGTGAGTGAATGTAAAAAATTCATGAAGAAATAGGGACAGTGTTATCTCTGTCTTCACTTTATGGTATTTGGCTTCTCATTATCTCAATCAATCACTCAAAAAGGTTTTTATGTGCCTGGTCTAGACTACTTTTAATGTCTCAAGCTCTACAGAGCTTCCTCCACATTCCCATAGGGGACTATTCCACAGCTTGCAACCTCCCGCTGTAAGCAAGCTTTTCATTATATGTTGCATGCAGTTTCTGCTCCTTAATTACATCTCATTATTTCTAGTTATGCTCTCGTTTAATGTCCTAAATAATTCCTCTTGAACCTTGCTGTCTTCTTCCTTAAATATTTGCACAGTCGACTTGTGCCCTTGTTAGTCAGTTCTTAACTAATTTAAATTATAGTAACAATAAATCACTCCTCAAGAATCAATCAGTCCCAAGTAACCCCACTGAGAACTGTTCTTTGAACTTGTATTCTAGTTTTTAAGTATCTTTCTGAGACAAATATACTCTCCTCAAAGCCTGACAAAGATGAACTACTTCCCTTTCACACTGTGACATCAGGATCTGGCCTTTCTCATTGCCCTCTCTCATAACAATCTCATGTCTCACCATTTGTTTGTTTCTTTTTTTTTTTTTTTTTTTTACTATTGTGTAGTAATGTGTGTAGATCTATATCTCCCTGAGGGAGATAGATTTCATTTGTCCAGGCTGCCTGTAGCGTTCTGCAAGTCGCTTTTATTTTCTTGGTCTTGCCCAGTCTTCACTATTATTTTTAAGATTTTCCTCTTTTGCAACCAATAGCAAGTTTAATTTTTATTCACCTTCATCTCCCAGATCACTCACATTATCAAACAGAACTTGCTGATTTCTTTCTTCACCACAAATCAGCTACTTATTTAAAAATTAGCAGTTGGAATTTAGAGTTGAGACAGTGCTGTGACTGTGATAGATTAAAGGGTTTAACACAGAATAATAACACAATCGCTGGTACAATGTATTTGTCAAACATCTTTAATGACAAATTTGTTTGAATCCAACAGTAATCCCTCTGCCACAAGAACAGACATCTTGTCTTCCCAATTTAAACTACTGCTGAGCAATAGTACCTTTTGTTTATGGGTGTTCAGCTAATTTTAAGCTTCAAAGAGAAAATGCCTATCATAGAAGTTAGTTTACATTCATTTTTAAAGTAAAAGCATTTTCTAACCACAAATGTGAAATTCAGTCCCATCTCCTTATGCACCAAAGTTAGCTCAAGACCTTTATTTTTGTTTTATTTTCCAGTAGGAGCCTAGAGAGAACATCATCTGCATGTCTTACCTTCCTCCATCAGACAAACCACTTCCTATTTAATTCTGCCCCCGAAACATATTCTGAATAATTTCTGTTTAGCTCAAAGTGTTTCCTTCCCAATTGCCTTCCTCCTGTGGGCAATTTGCCTGGCTTCACTTGGTCAGGGAACTTCTTCCCCATGCCTTGTCTAACCCAAAGGCTGCAGAGATCATATGAGAGATATGAGAGAGGGCTTAGAAATGCATCCATCCCCTTGGCTGGGGGAAAGCTTGGCTTTCACCTTTCCTCTCAAGGCCCTTCATCTATCACGTTTCACAAATGTTTTGGGAAGCAATTTGTACTCAGATGGTGTAGGACACAAAGTGGAAAAGAGGCTGGATGTCTGTGTGAGCCTAAAGCTGATTACTAATTTGTCACCCACATATCAGCTATGCTGGTATCATTAATCATCAAGAGCCGTTCATGACAGCCTCAGAGCTTTTATAAAAGGAAGCCTGGATGTAGTTTTGGAAAGTACCGTAGGAGTTTATTTTTCTTCCAGCATATTTTCCCCTTGTAAAATTGGTTCCGAATTCATCACCCACACAGGCTTTCCTGAATTTTAGCGACACTTTTTGGCACGAGGCTCAGGGACAAGCTGGCTTTGTTTCTGCTCCCCGCTTGCCCTGAGGAGTTATTCTGTCCACAAGAAGGAATGGGCAAGAATGCTTAGCAGCAAGGATTGAAAAGTTTAGCTGCTTATCTAGGAAAACAGGGCATGCCTGAAGTCATGGCAATGAATTCACCAGACAAAACATGCTTCTCCTCTGCCAGCGCTGAACCACTATTCCCTTTGGCTCTCTGTGAAGCTGCAAAATATATATATTAACTCATCTTTTCTGATCATCAGAAATGGCTACTTCCACTGCCTCTTGTCTCTTTTTGATTAGACAGGAGGACAGAGAGGTGCAGCAGCGTTAGCCTGGCTGCTGCTGGCTACCCACAGCAAGCTAAGCTAGCCCACAGTCCTCGTTAAGTAAAATCTGCTACGATCTTGATTTCCCACATTCTTCATATTGGATGGAGGGCAGAGGGCTTCCAGTGTTCAAAATCCCATTACACAGTTACTACACAGATCTAGCAGCCTATGGCTTTAAACACAGTCCCCCAGGCTTGCGTTCTGCCTCTTCCCATTCTCCTGTTCCCATCTGATGCCATTTTTCTATGTTGTGCTGTCACAGCTGGATTTCACATGCTGTTAGCTGACGAGTCCTTCCAAATGCCAAAATAAACCTTGCCCTGGATCTTATCGCTTTTCCTAAAACCACTTCTTAGTGCATCATCAGGTATTTCACTGTGGTGCTGTGTAATAAGCCAGTCCTGCTCCAGCCCTTTCTGCTGCCACATCCGCCCCAGATTCAGAGGCAGAAACTCCCTGTTTGCATAAGGCTCTCTAGTTTTCATCACGATGCCAAGGCGCCTTTTGGTTTGCTTCCCGCCTTCCAGCTTCACTTGATTAAGACAAAATTGCCTTTAACGCCTGTGCATACAGTGCACAGTACTGCACTGTCTGCATTTGAGTGCTGTAATGCCCCAAGAGACTGGTGTAAAATTACGTAATGCGCATGTTTAGAAAATTGCATTTTATTAGCATCATGGCTCTTGCATCTTTGAAAATTGGATTAAAGCTTTTCGCAGCAACCATGGTGATGCCCTTCAAATCAGAAGCAGAAGCTGAGTCTGATGTACGTCACCTGACTTACAGAATCTCAGGATTCACATAAAACTGCACAAAACCGAGCAAAATCATGAGACTTCACAACAGTGTTTTAGTAACTCTTAAGCATCTATTTACAAAAATTCCTCTCTGCTGTATGCCCAGTTTTTAAGTGTAGACAAACATTTGCAGTCAGTCTTACATCCCTCCATTCAAACAGTTTCAGTGCCTGCATTCCTGGTCTAGATGCAAGTATTTTCTTAGTGAGAAAATACAGTCTGAGTTGTAGAGGAGTTTAGATGAGATTAATGGTCCTTTCCAGTTCCTAAATTTATAAGGGTGTTCTACTCTGTTGCTGTTCTTTGAAGAATTTTTAATAGACTTTTCTTAAAGCAGGACTGGCTTTCCTAACACGGCTGAAATGCTGCTGTGCTTAGGGAGGGGCCATTCTGAAGCAGATCTTGGAAAAACTGATTTCTGCATATGCAGCGAATGTGGCACACGCGGATGCATGAATCGGATCAAAATCAGCGGCACTCTGGAGTTCACGCGTGCACCCATGTGAGACGGTCTTGTGGCAGGTCTGCACCAAACCAGCTCTGTCACAAGTGTGACAGCACTTGACATCCCATCTGCATGGAAGTAGCTTCATGAAAAACACCTACAAAACTACTGCTTTGCATTTTTTTAACTCTCTCCTTTAGGGAACCTATATGACATTTAGCAATGGCTATAAACAGTGACACTCTTTAGGGATTATCTTGTGCATCGCATATAAATATAAGATTGGCACAGCAGCATCTCGATCTCTTATTAAAATCCCTAGAACCACCCCCATACAAACAATAAATAAAAATTATTTAAATGGATCAAAGTCATTCTCCATCACAACTCCTGTCAGTTCAGTGAGTCTACATTTGGGATTAATTTGCCCACTACAATTATTTTTGCATCTGAACACATCATAAAATCTCTATAAAGAGATAAATTAAATGGGGAAGAGCAGTAAAAAAAATATTTACGATGAATTACGAAATTAAACAAGATGGCAAAGTAATCTCTGCACAGATGAACCACTAAAATATAATTAGTGAGACTCTGCAAAAGACCCAATATACCTGAAACAGCTTTAACATGTCTTGAATAAGATATGTTCTTGGCGTACACTGAAAACCCTGTTCAGATAAAGAAAAAAGAAAAAAAAGAAGAAATAGAAGAAAGAGTGTGATGGAGATATCGATCTATGGGACTGGAAAGCTGAAAAGATTACTAATGTGAGGGAGAATCTTTCTTTTATAGGTTACTAGTCTGCAGGCAGTCTAGTATCACTGTGCCCCAAAGCAGAGCTATTTTATAATTCAGACCAGATGACGATGGACAGATGGACAGATGAAAGGTAGGATACGCAAGCTTTAAAAATATGATTGTCAAAGTCAGGCTGCTTAAACAGTGACCTTCCTTACTTTCAAGTCATGAATCATTATCAGTCTTACTGAATTGGACCTGTAGGTCTTCTCTGTAATTTCACTAAAATTTAACTGCATTGCATTTGACTGTAAGGCATATACTTTCAAATGGTAGATGATAACTGAAAGTCCCTTTCCATAATGAACTGAGCTCCAGATTTAAATTTTGCTATCCTGTTCTATAGATGCTGTAATTTGCCTTTACTTAATTAAAATGGCTGGAACTTCCTAAGTTAAAGAGCACGGTCAGGAGCCGGCATGCCTAAAATGATGGAAACAATGATGGAGAAAGATTGATTTCGACAGCTGTTGTTCTCTTCCCGCACATCTGCACATCACCTGCCTGAACTCACAGTAACGCTGGGAAAATGACAATTTGTTTGTACCGTTTAAATGCACTCCCCCCACCAACCATAACTTTACCAGAAGTTTATCAAGGTCATTCAACTTTAAGAAAGCATTCTGCAAGTAAAATATTATAGACTCCATCTGCGTAACATGAAAGGATTTGTGCCAGCTAGAAGTCCCTCTAAACTGCACCTGTCAGGAGCGGCTGATCTCACCTATCACGGTGGCACGCAGGAAGCAAAAAGTAAGTCTCCCGTGACCCAGATGTTCTTGGACAGGCTAGACCAAAATGAATATGCTTGAAGTGCAAGCGGAAGCCAAAGTGGTCAACAGAGAACAGCCGGAGCTACAGAAGCCTCATGTGACTCATACACCTAATTAAAGAGTCCGCCTCATTTTATCCCTGGCTGGTGCTCACATACGTTCCTCACTTTGGCCTCATTTAGGGAAAGTGCTTGTGATGCCGCCTGAGATGCGGGAGGCGTAAATGTATGCATTAAGAACCTGCATCAGTTAAGAGGTGTTTTATTTTCCTAGCCAAGCAGAGATAGTGAAGGATCTCCAAGCCACAGCCATTACTTGACACTTGAGCAACTGGGAATTCAAGAGCAGATCTAGGCAGCTGAACTCATTATGAAACAGCAGACAGGCTGCCTCAGCTGAGAGGACACACATGGCACCAGCTATATCTCTCAAGATATTTTCACCAGCCGATTTCACCTGCCTTGTGTTGTGGGAGCTCTGCCAGCTTCCTCCTCTCATAGTCTGCTTCCAGCATTTACCATTTAGCCTCATGAAAGATAGTGTTGCAAAGCTGAGCATCATCACAGCAAATGACACAGCTCCTTAAAACACGCCACGACTCCGTCTGCCAAGTTCTTCCCTGTTGACACAACAGCTACGTCGGGCTAGAGGGGAGCGTATGGATAATGGATCAACTGTCATAACCCCGTGCTGATATCCCTCAAAATGTCATGCTGGTGCCACGACACCTTATGTCGCGCTGTTATCAAAATATGCCCTTGTGAGAGGGTTGAAACAGTCATCAAAGCTAGTTTTGTACATGGTCTGGAGGAGCTCGTTGCCAGCCGTTAAGCTGTTCCTTAGTTTCTCTATGTTGGTCTCTCCCACATCTACCACAACGAAAAGTTGAAAGGAAGAAATCAAGTGTTAATGACGACAAGAAAGCATCACCCTAATTTAGAATTAAAACTACTTCTCCCAGACAGGGTGCTTGAGGATTAATGTTTTCACAGTACTCTGCAAATGTAAATGCTTATGATGATTGATAGATTGTGATAAAAATACTTACAAGGTTCCTCATATGTTTCAACATTATGGTCAGTCGAGTGCCCTCATAGGATATGACTAATTGCACTCCAGGCTTATGATCAGGTGTCTGAGGACCTAAAATAGGCCAAATAATAAGTTCATTTTTTTAGCAAACATATCAGTAGAAATATGTATCTAAAATACTAATACACATGAACTAATATACAAGCAGATGATTATCTCAAATCAAGGATGAAATCAAGGATGCAATTAGAAGGCATTGATAATAAGAATGATACAAATATTGAAGAAGTGGTTTGACATGCAGTGCTCATTTTCTTGCTTTTTTATTCATTGATAGTGGGGTTTTAGGCTTTCTAATTGATACCAACCAGAATTTCAGTGGGAAATTTATGTGTAAGTTATAAAGAATTGTTTTGTTTTGTTTTTGAAACCACTGTTGTGGCACTCACCACTGTTTTGCAGTGCTTCTGTCTAGCTAAAAACATTGGATACGTTTTCCAGTTCCCAACAGAAAAATAAATACATAAAGGTTTGCAGACACATTCCAAAGCAATTGTGGATTTATAAGAATAACAATATCTGTATCTGACAGATATAAATTCTCCCTTCCTCATTCTGTATTTGTCTCTGTTCCACGCTTATTTTCATGCAGCCAATTGCTTTCATGGGTTTTATACTAAAATACATTTACAGAGTCTGACTGTGTTCCCACCGAGGTCAGTGACAAAACAGTCCTGAGTTTCCAAGCAAGAAGGACCGAGCTCATAATATGGAAGGAATGACTAAGCACATCCTTCTCCTTCCTTCTGCTGCAGGCACCGAGCCAGCGGTCCTCACTGCCAAAAAGGTCTGTCCTTGGAGAGGAGTAGGCAACGCGACCTACCTGCCTCACGGACACGGTGGAGAGAATACATGGATGCTTTTCACCATAGTATTCCAGGCAACAGGCAGCACAATAACCCCCTCCACATCTCCCTGAGCTGCTTCTGTTGCAGGGTTAGCCCTGAGCACGGTGGGCATTAACCGGTTTTCACCATTTGGTCTGGGGTCTGCAGTTCCCTGCACAATGTGCTCGTTCGTGCACTCATTTTTGTTCTCTTTCTCTCTTTTCACCACATGTGCACCCAGTTTGCTGCAGCCAAGACTGTAAGAACGAGACATCAAACTCCCTCTTTGCAGCTTTTTCTCTGTTATTTGACAGAGGAGGCAGCACAGGGGACTTCATAAAGAGTAAACCATATTGGCTGTATTTTTCAAGAGAAAAACCAAAAGCATAAACCCCAGGGTGAAAAGAGGCTAAAGTAGTTGCTAAGCAGGTAGAATTACAGTAGTGTAATGTAGTATGGACACCCAGAGAGCTGGTGCAATTGCCATTTATCATAAAGAAAGGTATTCAACTGAATGAAAAATAACCTGGTGTGTACATATAATTGCCATAATATAAATTTTCCAAGCAGTCTGGATACATACACTTCTGAGCATGTGGTGTTTGAACTGGAATTTTAGAATATGAATCCATCTCAAATTTATTTCCTTTGCAGACTAGAAGAATTCATTTTTAATCACATCCTAATTAGAGAAAGGCCTGAAACAGGCTCCTGAAAAATTGAAATCTTATGACAAAATCACTAAGCTGGGACTTGGAAGACCTAGGTGCAGTTCTTCATTTGCCATTTATGAACTTTGGCAAATCAGTTAGTTAGACAATGCCTTATTTGCTTGCTTGTTGCATGCAAACAGGGGCAGGGAGGGATAGGGGATGACAGGGGATGAAAACTCCATGAACCAGAAAAAGTTAGTTTTTTTTTTTTTTTTTTTCTGAAGGAAAACAAACAAACAAACATTTTATTTTCCCTCAGCCAAAGCCAGCATTTTGTCATTTAAAAAAAAAAAAAAAAAAAAAGTTGCATCAGGAAAGGCACCTAGAGCATGAAACGCAGTGTAATACAGGGTAGTCGTGCTTGAACATACGGGCATAATTCTCTTGAGGAGTTTTGTTAATATTGTGAATTGCAGTGGGTCATCCTGAGCAGTTTAGAAAGAGTAGCAAATCTCAGAGACCAAATTACATTGTTTGTATTCAGTTGAACAATATGCCTTTTCTCTGCTTTATTTAAGTTTCATAGCGTGAATGTTTATATCCAGTAGAGAAATTTTTCTATGGAACTTGGCATTTTCATTTTCAAGAAACAAATGCAAATAAGCTTTTAATCACGTTGAAAATAATGAAAAGCATGGGAGGGAAAAATGCACTTCTAATTGAGTATTCAAAGTGAAGTCTGCAAAAGACATTATGAGAGTGACTATTACCAAAATATTTACTTTTGCTATGTAATAAGTGGAGCAGCAACCAACAAAATAAAAAAAAAAAAAATGTAGGAAAAAGAAAAGTAGTGCAAGGAGTCTGACACGAGAGAAACTTCTGTCACTTACATTTCGTAATAAAAGACAGCTATACTCATCTACACTCAGCTGTTAGACTGTATTTTAAGTTTTCCTAATGGCGCCAAATCATGGCCTCTTTGAAGTCTAAGTAATTTTAGCTTCAAACAATAATAAAACACACAAATAATTATTGTTTCCAGTCTATCCTGCTCGGGCAGATGAACTTGAGCTCAGGCCTTGCATTTTTAGGAATTGTCCGGCTCTACTTGCCCTCCATCGTAGGCAAGGGCCAAACGCTGATCTCTGATAGACACAGGTTAAAGCCTCATTGACTTCAGCTGAAGCAAGGCTTCCCTGTCAGCGATTGATTCTTCACTGGTGTTAGTGGAAAAGCTGTCAAATATCAAAAAGGGCCCTGGAGTTTGGCTGCCCACAGCTGAAACGACATTCACAGCATTTTTCACTGTTACTTTCACTGCATCCGTGTACCCCTCAACTCCAGAAGGAAGGTCAAAGTCAGCTGCCAATACATCTCGCAGGCGAAGTCAAACATTGTGGCAGTTTACGATTTCTTTCACCAAGGAACATATACACTAGACAATTGTGGATCCTTTTCTTTATTTTCAGATGACAAAACTAAGGAATTGGTGTTGAAATTAATCCTAAGGTGGTACAATGTCCAAAATTGTCAAACATACAGTTCCTTTCTTCACCTAGATAGGCTTCTACAGCATTGTTGGTAACTACCAGCCATTTATTCTGTATTTTGTGCAATTTCCATTTTAAAACAAACTCTGCAGTATGGTTGCACAATGCATGAGAAATATAAACTGTGTGATATCTCTATACAGAAAATTAACCCGATCTTCTGCAGAGAAGCTATATTTTTCTGATATTTTACAAATAGACTGCAAAGCAATGTGCAGACACTAATTAAGTAAACCTCACAGCACTACATTTAGTGTGATGTATATGATTCTCTCTACCTTAGATTTGTCTCTTAGCTTTCTCCTTTTGACACCTGGCATCAAAAGGGTATTGGAACCCATTTTGTTTCCCATCAAGAGCATATGCTGACTGGCTGCTTGCACTGGCTACAGCTTGGAAGGGAATTATAGGCCTCTAATGTACTCAATTTCAGATATGCATCTGTAGATGCATTAATGCATAACACCCGCTCATCACTTTAGTCCTGGAAGCTAACACGCAGTACTGATGACCACTGAAACACTATGGGCAGCTGAAGCAGAAATGCAACTTGTGGCCAAAGCTGCAGCAGACAGAAACAGAGTGTAACATGAGAGAAATAGCTTGCTGTCCCAAGGGAGTACTCAGGAGGACTAGGATTCTGCATGGAGAGGCGGACTACACATTTTGCTTTAGAAAGACACAAAGTCAACCCTTCTACTGCACTGAATGTACGGATGCCCGCTAAAATGAAGTGAGCAGTAGTGAAACATGCCAGAACTTGACCTGTGTTGTGTACTGTTATAACAAACAGCAAAGCCTTCATGATTGCATAACTTAGAACAGTCTGGAATATTAATAATTTTGGGGATATAACATTGAGAGCAGAAAAACAGACTACACTGATTGGTATCACAATGATTTTGATGGATTTCTTTTTTCTTTCTTGTTTTTGAGAGCCTTTATAAAATGCTGTCTGTGAAATCATTTCTGATATATCCTGCTCTTCATCCCTTGTAGTAAGCTTGGTATAATGAAATGCTGACAATATTCAGTATAATTCAGAATTCGCCCCACTGGGAATATCGAATCAGTATTCATGTCAAACTAAATTTAGCACTGATTTTTAATCTCTTCATTGCTAGGAGCACAGTACAAATTCATAAATTTTAATTTTTATTTTACTTTAGTACTTGTAATTACCTACAGCATTTGTAAATTAAAACAGTGTAAGAGAAAGATGCTGTCTTGATCAAAATTCATAACCTGCTTGTACTGGGCATTGGCTTTATTTTGTGTTGATCCTAACTAGGAGACAGATGATTTGATTGTGTAAAGGCTGAGGGAGAAATCACCATGCTCATGGAAAGGTACAGCGTATATTAAAGCCATATTAAACCCGAGTTATTCTTTACACCAGAAGAAAAAAAAAAAAAGGGAAGGCCCTCATAAAGCAATGAAATCTGTGGGTAAAGGGTGCATTTGCTTCATCGTAATTGCCTCTTCCCTGTCTACTCAGTGAACTCATTTCCTGCCCCAGCTCTCGACTATGGCAATTTTAAAGAGCTTAGTTTCAAACCAAGGGCATTTCAGGGCACTCTCAGCAAGCAGGCAAGACCCTCCGGAGCCGAGGATGCTCCTTCCAGCCGCTCCTTGCTTGCTGACTTGTGGATGGGCGTCATCATCCACCTCGGGCCTTGGCACCTTGACTCAGGTCTGCTCCTTCGCACAGGCTGGATCTTACCATGGGAGGGGACGTCATGCAAGGTACAGATATGTGAGCTGGCTCACGTATGGGCTCAGGAGGACATGAGATTCAGGAGTCTAAGTAAGTCCAACAACAAGGCAATATGCACGAACTGACTTTAAAAAAATAATCAGGAGGGTCATCAGCACATGCAGGGTCTCCTTTTCATATCGAAGCTAGCTCATTTACAGCTAAAGTCACATATTTCCCTGGTTCGCTGCAGCTCAGCGTTCAGAAGTGGTGTCATAGCGAAAGCAACTCAGGCATCATTCTTGTCCTCTGCATTTACAGCGTCTAAGTTAATTCCATGCTACAGGTATTCTGTTAATAAATAATAATAATGAATTCTCTAGGCCAAAGGGAGATTTTTTTTTTTTTCTGTCAGCCAAAGGTTTTGTGCTGACTCTGGAAACAATGTGACCAAACTTCAAAAGACAGAGGTCCTGAGCGGGAAAAAAACCCTAGTTAACCGGTCCGCCTGAGGCCAGAGACACATGAGCGTCCTCTGACCAGTGCTTGACCTTCATCTAACAGAGCCAGAAACTTTGCAGTGAACGAGCAGGTTGGGCTACCTGTCATGTAGCTTTCACTAAACCCTCAGTGAACACATTCTTACCTTTGTTTCTTTAATTTCCTCTCTGATCGTGACACCATTGACTGCAAAATGCAGGGCTCACCCTTCCATTTACATGGACTAGGAACAACACTCCAGGAGTTATGAGACTGCAGCTCAATTCTCAACTTTATTACCTGCTCAATTCACGCTTTTGCATGAGATATTTACGTCTGATTCTCCGTAATTCTTATACATTTAAATCCTGCTGAAATGTCAAAACTCCTCTCAGGATCTGGGCCTTAAATTTCCTTATGCCTCAGCTTGCTCTCACATGCCTACATCTTTGGTTAAGGCGTCTATAAAAAAGGGAGCCCTTGAAACCAGGCTGCAGGTTGCATTTGGACTCTGGTTTGGATTTTGGGGACAAAATTTAACTTTGTATTTTCCTAATAGCTAGGTCATCTTTGCAGCATCTGCTCATTTCTTTATATATATTTGCATATACATATACATGAATATATATGCTGTAATATATGTATATTATACATAACCTTTGTATAGGCTAAAGCAACCATTAGCAATTCCTGACTGCCACAACAAATGCAATACAATAATGGCATAGATTAATCAAATCAACTCCAAACAGGGGGAATCTTCCAAGGGCTGAGAAGAGACAGTGGGATTTACTTTGTTCTGATGGATTAAATAAAACAGTCCCAGCAACACAGACAGTAAAGCTCGTGTCTGCAGAGAGGAGATACGACCATAATAGCCATCCAAACAAAATATGCTGAGACACTTGCACTCTGAAACGTGGATAACTGGCAATCTTGGAAAATTCTTATTGCTTGCAACACAAAACAATGGCCTGAACTGCTCCAGCAGCGAGTGCAGCTGCAGGCTTCTCTGCAAGCTTCTGTTTTGCTTAAAAACTGACCACTGAAGATGATCTTCGGCGCAGTGGAGGACAATAAAATATTCATGGTTTACATCATACGGGTTGTGCTTTGTTGCTTAATGCTGTCATGCCAGTGATTAGATTAAATTAGGTGCTGGATGGAACAGGGAAATGAGTTAAGTATCTACCTTGGTAAAGGAAATAACGCAGAATTTGATTTAGGGAGAAGTGAATTACAACTATCATTAATAATGTATGCCTGGGCATTAACATAATGGTCTGTTATTTACCTGTTCCATTCATTGTGAAAATTATATCTTTAGGGGTCATCACTAAATTTCTTTGCTTATTCTAATACATGTTGTGCTTTGTCACAATGCAAATCCTTTCCTCTAGATTCTTTCCCAAAGATTTTGTTTTGTAAAACAAGAAAGCTGCCATAGTTTGTGCAAATAAACATTTATTTTGCATGGCGGTATGTTTATTCAAAAGCAAATGAACAAAGAGTGAGGAGAGGTGAAACCTGCAGGTCACATCACTAAATCATTTTCACAAATCTGGAGAAACCAGGAATTATTATCTAAACAGCCACAAAAAAGCCACACTACAGACCCTTGCATTAGTATATTTAATATGATTAAAGAACACCTGTTTAGAAAACAAATAAACTCAGTAAACCACATACCTAAGATTGCAGATGATGGTTCTTCTGCCAGTGTATTTTTGGACCAGTTCAGGAAGAAGCTGAGCACTAGCTCATTCTGAAAGGAAGCAAAAATACTTCAGGGAATATCAGATGTTGTGCTCTGCCCCTTAAATTCACCCATTCAGAGCAGGTTGCTGGCAGCTTTCTGGTGTACATATTACAATTAGCAATCACAGGGAGCCTTTTCCCCCTCGTAATGGGCTCTAATAACCTTAGTGCTGTTACACTGCTTTGAGATAAAATCAAGGTCCCAAACACACCTGAAGCCAATGACCTTACACAGGCAATGGGAGGACAGGGCAGCCTCTTATCACTGGCTCTTATCCCGGCTGCCAAGTAGGATATATCCATATATTTTCAAATAGCCACATGCTGGGGGTATTTATATTGATCTATGGCCTCCCAATATAAATATCATCAGAAGCAACTACTACGAGGACAGGAATGCAGGAGAATACCTTTACTGCACAGTCAGCATGAATTTTGCCCTTGGCACAGGACCAGTCCCTGGCATCTGTAGCCTCCTTTACACTTAGATGTGGCACATATTTCCCCACCCTGCTTAAGAAGTCACCTACCTTACACACTGCTCTATAAATTTTATTTTTATGTAGTGACCTGAGCTGCTCTAGTGAACATATATAACAAGGACTTACATCCAGCTTTAGAGAATTAAAATAATAAACCTGACCTCCCAGCTTTGAGCATTGCGCAAGGCAATAAAAGTGTGAATTCTGAAATGAACTCTCATGATACTGAATCAAAGGTGGACTGTGACTGCATTTTATTAGCTTTTTCATAAAGCAGTATTTCGGAATGCCCATTTTCTTAACACAGTTAGAATTACTACATTCATATTGATGTTACTTGGACTGACACTGTAACGAATGGGCTGAAGAACAGACTTTTCAGATTCCAGCATTAAAATGTCACCATTGTTTTTTTCCAGGCCATGGGAAATAATGTGTCTCTTATCAACAGGATGTACTTTATGTAGCATTTGTCTTGTTTCAGTTTGACAAGATGTGGCATGATTTGTGCAAGGAAAAAAAAAAACAACCTCGAAATGGAAGAGGTTAGTGACAAATGCAGCTAGTGCACAGTTAACATCTGGGCAGGAGAGAGGAACAAGATATGTTCAGCACAGAGATAAGATTCTGCAATTCAGATTTATTTTAGCAGTTGCCTTTTATTATTCATTCTACTGTTTGGAGTTTTTCCTCCCACACTTATATTTTCTTTTAAATAAAATAAAAAGAAGAGAAAAAAATACTCAGAAAGCTTATTTACTTTCAACTAAGTGACAAGTGATTATTAGCAGTATATGCAGCTGCCCATTCTGAGCATTACCAATTATTTTTTCATGTCATGAGGCTAGCTTATAGGGGAAAGCCCATACACCTGCTTCAGGCTGTGACAGCTTTAAATAACAAGGTTTTTCTCTGCAGATCTGCATTTGCTCTTTCAGCGCAAGTCCCAAGTGCAGGGAATCTCAAGGGTTGAAAGAGTATATTTTTGGCAGCTCGGCCTTTACTTGACAGCATGAAAATAAGCAGAGAAACTTAAGTAGCCCTTCTAGTTCAAAGATCTGGAGAGAAGTAGGCAGGAGGTGGAAGGAAGGATACACTAAAACTGACTTGAAAGAGAAATAAAAAATTCTGTACTGAGCAGCTTCCTCGCTCCTCACTCTTTCAAGAGTGAACTGAATAGGTTAGTAAATAGGAGCTGGGAGGATTATTTCAGGTGATTGTTCCAAATTCCCATTTCTAAAGGAAACAGCACTCTGAAAAAAAATGACAGTTTAAAAACACAAGTGAAACCGCTGCAAGAATTGGGCATGGTCATGATACAGTGCTGGGGCCGCAGGGCTCCTTCCAAAGCACTCGCTGTACGTACTCAGTGGGATGCCCAAGCATGTGGGGAAGCAGCAAGGCTAAGGGCAGCAAATAGACAGGAAGAAAATAATTCAGCGGGTCAGATCGCTGGGGCAGATTTTGCAGTTTATGCAGAGCAAAGGCCTCCAACAGGCGCGGAGGGGATCCCCTGCACGTGGGTGGCACCGGGCACCTTGCACCCTGCGACTCGCAGGACGGCAAGTGCTCCCGGGCTGAGCTTCCCTACGGCCAGACAGCACCAGCCACATCCCCTTCGGCAAGGCGAGCACATTCCTAAGGTCATGCTGATGAGCAGACCACCGAGGCACACGGCAAACGTGCGGCTGATCCCTACGTCCTGCTGAAGTCAACGGGACTTCAGTCGGCTGCACTCCAGGGCTGAAGCTTATCCTAGAGTGCAGCATGCGCCGATTCATACTGATAAATAGAAACAGACACCAGAGGCTTCAGTGTATGCTCAAAAGCTCAGTGTCTGCTCTTCAGTGTATGCGTGCTCAAAAGTGTGGGGCAAATTATTTTGGCAGACAGAGTCTGCTTCTAAAGAAGCAGTTACCACCACAAACACGTGCACCCATAGGTGGGAATCTTAGAGACTCTGTGACAGTCTCTGCAGACAGATGGAGATGGTCCTGGAGATGCCCACAAACACCCACCTACCCTTTCTCCCTCAGATCTCTATAACCTTCAGCTCAGCAAACAGAAACTATATTCCCTAGGATACTCTCTGTATTGGGGTTTTTAGGAAAGCCTCCTATTGCATGTCTAACTTTTCATACCTAATAAGAAAATAATTTTCAAAATGTAATTTCTGATATTTTTCCAGATCAGTCCAAAACATCAAAATCTTGCAGAGCAACCATGTACGTATGGGTACATCAGTGACGCTCTGCTTAGAAATAATCATTTTTATTCAGCCATTACACTAATGGGGCAAATTCCAACTTCATTTACATGAGGATGCAACGAAACCATGCGATTTCACTTGGCCTCAGGGGAGCTATAGCACAGCAGTATTTGCCTAGCTCTCTCCATTACAGCCTACCTAGAAAAACGCCCTGCTGACAGTGAAATACAGATAGGTTTCCAATTTTGTTCCAAAGAACAGCCTCTCCTGGAGTCAGAGAACACCCATGCACCAGCTATACTTTAACAGGATGGAGAAGCAGCAGGAGAGAAATAAAGCAGGAAAAGCAGACCTTGCTGCAGCTATTATATCTTCAGGAAAGGCTGGGGAAAAGAGGAGACTTTGAACCCTCCCCATTTTGGCTCTGCTTGACATCTGCCAGCAGGAGCACATAAGCGGTTGGAGTTTGAGGCACCCACACACATCAGGAGCACTTTACGTTCATGGTGTTAAATAACTGCGTGTGGGGACTGCTGGAGCCATTTTCTGATCACTGTAAATCCAGAGTAGCTCCAGAGAATAAAATACAGATGAAATATGGGAAGCACAATATCAAACCTGGTTCCTTTTATAGAGTAAATCATTAGTCACTCTAGAACAAGGCTGTGGGTCTGTCTTTAACTGTGTGTTTTAAAAAGAATGTGTGTAATTAGCAATCATTTCATTTACATCCACTTTAAAGCTCTTTTACACAGTCATGGTGTAAGGAACTTCACCTATAAATGATCATAAAGCTGTTTATGGCATATACACATATCTGATACACTGTCAGTGATTGCTTACCTGCTTGCATTAGGTTTATTTTTGATCCCAGAATTTTCAGAATGACAAACTAGACACTTAAAAATAATTTTTTTATAGAGGCAAAACCCAGTATTTCTTTCTACTGGTTGGTCCACTGTGTACCCGTGCTTTTCCCATCCTCCCTGACAAATCCAAGCACACTGCACTTGCACACAAAACCACGCTATCTAAAAGAGGTGGGACAAATTAGGTACAAAATATTCACGGCTATGTATTTTTGCAAGACCAGTATGTACATCAAATATCTCTGAGCTGTGCTATCAACAACAATATCCACCAATTAAATGCCATTTTACTTCAATGATGAGAAATGGGAAAACTATCCTCAGAGAGATACTAGCTGGCTAATATTACCAAAAGCACAGGCTTGCTACATGAATTCAGTTTTGTGTTTCAATTTTTTTTTATTTTTAATGCCCAAGTCAGGCTCAACTCATCCTTTCAAGATAAGTAACAAAACATTCAGCTTTGTCAATAGCTAAAATGCTGTTGCTTGACACCAGGGCCGAGAACTGACTCAATTAACGGAGCCGTACCTGGCTCTTGTGTCCCCAGGGAGCGTGCAACCCTATAATACAGCATTAAAATGACAAGCCACTAGGGCAGCCCTAATTTACATGATATGTTATGGGGTTTAGGCAGCAATCTCTATTCAGTCCATCACTCAACTGGAGTTAAGAGTGAAATAGTAAAGGAAAAAAAAAAAGTAGTAGAAGTATCTGGCAGCAGCTGCCTTTTGTCATAAATTTGATTTGTAGTGTGATAATGTATAATTTTACCCTCCTCCACATTTCCAGCCTTCAATTTATTGCCTCTTGATGCTTCACCTATGCGCTATATGGTTATTCCGCCATTTAATGAAGTGAAACTCCAGGAGTCTAAACACTGTCAAATATGTTGCCAGGTTTACCCTTATGGGGAAAACCCAGACAATCCTACACATGCAGCTGACCCATCAGCCCGTCAGCGATGGGGCAGCTGGGGCAAAACTAAATATTCTCACTCTTCTCACATATATTACCAGCGATTTGATGGAGGAGGCTTAATAAAGATGCTGAATAATCTTCCTTGATCCTCTCCTAAAAGTGATTCAATATAAAAATGAAGGTGTATCAATATTTGCTAAATATCAAATTCCTGCTCAGGGGCAGACACTGGCTGCAACACATTACAACAGAAAATTCAGTCAGCATTATTTATCAACTTTGCATTTTAGTGATACAGCTTTTTGTTCAAGCATTTCACCTGACTATAGTTATTTATAACTGAGTGTTAACTTGAATTTGGAAAAAGCATTCCTGTATGAGGCAGCTCTTCCACACACACCTGAGAGGAAGTCAGTGAATGAGAGTTGCATTTAAAACAGATCACAGGCTTAAAATCTGCTTTGGAAAGGGGTGAGCATAAGCACCACTCCTAAGCTTAGTCTCAAACCAGCCCCACAACAATCATCACCTCCATCACCTGATGATTCTGTGTTTACTGGATCTGATACAGTTCAGTGATACAGAAGGATGGTCTGAAGATTCTGTTATTTAAAGAAGGGTTAAAGAAACCTTTAATTCTTATTCAAGCTACCGTATGAATGAGGTAGCATCTATTTTCCATCTCTTCTCCCTCATTCATACCATTTAGCAGAATGACGGCAACATTCTGGCCTACTCTTAATTATAACATCATATTCATAATCAGAATTTAGTCTGGACTGAAAAGCATGCATGTAAGGCACGATTCAGGAAGGATACATACAATGTAAGGTTTTTTTTTCCAGAACTTCTAATTACTTAATTGGTAGAACCAAGTTTCCAGTTGGTCTTATGGGAACAGGACTAAACTTCTCAGGAGGTCAGTCTTGTCTAGTGTGTTTACAGGGGTAGCAAGGGTATTTAATAATGAAATAAAAACTCTTCTTTCTTGACTTAATACAATCTCAGACCATATCTCAGTGGATGACACAGCTAAAATAAAATTCAGCAGAGAAAAATGACTGTGCCAATAAAGATCAGAGAACCCTGTTCCACAGGCATGTGCTGTTACAAGGCTTCTTCACAAAATTCTGAATTAATTATTTATTGCTACATAGTTTTAGTATTTCATAGGAATGACAGTTTGGTAATGCTCAAGAACAGACATGTCACTAAAAGGTTTAGACCAGGCTCCCTAGCAATTTCAGAAAAAGGACAAATTTGACTGGAAAGTTGTCCAAGGCATGAAGAGAGGCAAGAATGATTGTATTTAATTTTATCAAGAAAGGTTGCTGTCTTCACTTTCTGCTCACAGTAAAACCGAGCAGACACCACGACATTTTAAAAAAAGAAACATGCTAGAAGGAAAGCTAGAAAAGAGACCTTCCACAAAGGCAATTACTCACTGACTGGTATTGCTCTAAGTGGGTCAGAATATGTCAGTATTTTCTGAATTTCCCACATCTCTCAGCAAGAGAGGTGTACTGAGGTTAAACATCATGATTCACTGTTTAGGGAGCTACAATAATTTTAAAGGTTATCTCCAAGAATTGCTGGTTAGATATGTGGTGATTAGCAGGAAGATTTCCAGACTATAACAGGACTTTGTAGAGAAAAACAACCTGCTCCTTACCCCATTTATTATTGTGCCCTCCAAGTGTAGCACGGTATTAGCTAGACACTCCTGTTAGCTAGACACTCCTTTGCAAATAAAGTAGTTTTCCTCTTATGGTTCACCGGTGCGGTCTGCACTGGACTTGAACTGTTTCGGTAAC
>JAWLRI010000720.1:2400781-2503251 GCA_034781795.1 Crypturellus tataupa
GAGGGAGCTGGGGATATTTGGTCTGGAGAAGAGGAGGCTCAGGGGAGACATTATTGTTCCCTACAACTACATGAAAGGAGGTTGTGGCGAGGCAGGGGGTTGATCTTCTCCAAAATAACTATCAAAAATAGGACAAGAGGCAACGGCCTCAAGATGCTCCAGGGGAGGTTCGGGCTGGATACTAGGAAAAAAATTCCACATGACAAGAGTGGTGAAGCACTGGAACAGGCTGTCCAGGGAAGTGGTGGAGTCACCGTTCCTGACAGCATTCAATAAACGTGTAGATGAGGCCCTTAGGGACATGGCTTATCAGGTGGGGCGTTGAAGAGCTTACGTTTGGACTTGATCCTCAAGGTCTTTTTCAAACATAATGATTCTGTGATTCCATGTCCCCGTGTCCTAGCAGCAACCCAGCTGGAGAAGGTACCCGGCTCGGCCAGCGCACACGGGCACATCGCGAGGGGAGGGGGAAATGGAGCACTAAGCCCATTAGGAGCTACTTCGTTCCAGCTGATTATCAGGCCATTTATAGACCATTGAGCAGGAAGGAGAGGAGAGCTTCTGCGTGAGGCTGAAAAGCATGTTTATAACTATCCCAGGGCTTTGAGCAGTCTAATTTTCCTGCCGTAGACTTTGCGTTCTGCACGGCAGTGCTTGGCCCAAATTGAAAATTCATGTATCTTACAGCAGCGCAGAGCACAGCAAAAGATACAGAGCTCTTCATTTCTAGGTCACTGACTTATATCATTTTTTTCTCAGCTGTGACCAAAAGGTGCTATTGTAAAACAAACCTGTGACCCTAACTTGAGTGACACAGAAACTACACAGCAATTAACCTCAACCTGTGCAGCTTATTCGGCAAAATCAGCGGAGGGAGCCAAGCACCCAAGTCAGCTCTCCGTGTTTTACTGAGTGTGACTCTTTGACACAAATATTATCTGTCTTTGGAAATCTTCTCCATTTCAACTCAGGACACAGAATTTTTATTATTAAAAAAGAAAGAGGCCCGTTTGTTCTACACATGGATTATTTCCCCGTTAGCCTCGATTATGTAACCACTACTGGGTAAGTTATACAGTTAGTTAAGCAGGAAACATTTTTTTTTTGCCCATTCTGCAAGATAGTTAAGACCCTAAAGAAAAAAAATAATCTTGTCATACCCTCTCTTGGCCTCCTCATATAGAGGTACATGCTCCTACACCGAACAGCCTGAGGCAGGCCTATGGCCCGAGGCCGAGGGATGCTCCCAGCAGGCACCAGCTCTCTCCTAGAGAACACGCTCAGAGTGAAAGAGCAGGGGTTACTGCACCCTGCCGTGCCCTGCCCCTCGATAGGTTACTAGGATATACGTAACCCGTGAATCTAATGTGGCCACCGCGGTCACCCTCCTGCCAGACACCTTTCCCGACAACTGCAAAACGCCCCCCACGCTCAGAGCCTGGTGTCACGTCAGTGACTGCGTGTTCAACGCGGGGACTGGCGCAGTGCTGTGAACTCAAACTGCGTGAGGGCACAGGGGGACGGTGAGGTGCTCCCGGTCACAGCTTTTACCGCCACGCAGGGCACAGGCTTTATGCTGGGCCAGACATGGAAGAGTCAATTCCTGCCACTATTGCAACTTCCCGCTCTGAAACAGGAGGGAAACATCAGATCTCAGCAAACAATGAAGGACTAGAAATGAGAAAACACCCATGTGAACGCGCATGATGTATCATTATGATCATACCGAAACATTTCGATTTTGGTCTTATGCTTGCAAAATAATTTTTCTATGTGTTATCTTACATTTTGAAACAAAGAGTAATTCTGGGCTGATACAATGGGACTTTTCGTTTAAGAACTGTCAAAATCAGACTTTTCCGTATTTCAGAACTTCTTTCTTTAGACATTACATTCTTCAGAACCAGCTCTCTACTGTCAAAAATTCAGTGAATCACCACTTCTGTATGGCAGCGAAGGAAGGGAAGCTTTTTTTCTGAAAAATATCCTGCCAGTTCTAATAAACTATTTTTCTGTCAATCTTGTCTTTGTCTTAAACCCTGCAAAACACTACGATGGTTTTACCTCCAAATGGCTATATAAGAAGTAAAAGCGTCACTTATATCATTTATTTTCTTAAATGACAATGTGAAAAGCTTCCTCATTCTTTTGATACAATACCAATAAAAGTAATATAAGCTATCATCACCAAAATCAAATATTGGAAATGCTCACATTAGCCAGCTTCCTGGGTCCACTTAATAGCTGCTTCAGATAGAGATTCAAATCTTTCACTCTTTTATGTTCAAGATCTGTAAAAGGCAAATGCCATGACGGGGGAAATCTGGAAAAAAAGAAAAAAAGGTATTCATAAGTTTTACTGCTCTTGCAATAAATTTACTGGAAGTATTTCCAACACTACTTTACAAAAGATTATTAGCACTTTCTAAAAGTTTTTGTGGGAAGGGGAAGTGAAAGGTATAATGCCCAGAAGACAATATATTCCTTGATTCTTTATTTTTTAATTATTACTATTTTAATAATAATTAATTGATATTCTTATTTACACTTATTTACATTTCCCAGTGTCTGAATTCCTTTTAAAAATCTGATCCCAGGAATGCCTTCATTTTCGCACAGTACAGCAGGTCTCTGGTCTCAGATCAGCGTTCATTCTGTACGAGCCCCTCCCTTGTAACACTGAATGAAGACAGACTTGCACCAATAGAGTAACATTTTATGAATATATCTTTGCTTGACCCTTTTCTTTCCGTTCAGCTATTCAGAATGTAAACAAGCTTTTCAGAGAAGGTCTCTGATTTCACATGTGATTTCAGACACTACTATGATAAAAAAAATCTAAGAAAACATACTATCATTAATTACTTAAAACTATCATTTTAGTAAATAAACCACACACATAATGAACAGAATGGTCTTGTATCAACTTTCAAATGCTATGATGTTGAAAATGTCAAAGCCACATTTTCTGCACTTGAATCGCCTTTGCATTTCCAAGATAATGGTTGTCCTATCAGTCAAAAGGTTAGATTTTAAACAATATGTATAATCAATTTGTATTAACCTTGACCATTTAGCTCTCTGTGCTAAATGACATGTAATGGGTTTTGTGACATGGCTTACTAATATTGAGATTGCTAAACCAGTATTATGCTCTCTGTCTTCTAAAACAGTATGATTTAGAAGGGAGGAGGGTTGGATCTGATTGTGCTTCATGTCACACCTGTAAGCACTTAACGGTGCCTGGTTTACAAACTCCCTTTTTTCCTGACACGACCTTGTTTATCCGGCAGGTCTCAGGAGATACTGAAGGCTTCAGACAAGCGACTGAAGAGGCAGCCGGCAGCGCGACGCGCTGAGCAGAGGCGCTTGGCCGGCCCTTTGCAAGCCTGCTGGTCAGATCCGACTTTGACCAGGCTTGACCCAATTCCACAGCTCGGAGCTAAGAAGTCACTGGCTTCCCAAAGGCCGCCCAAATAACAGCGCGTGGGGCCCTGGCTGCGCATCCCTACGGAGCAGCACGGGCCAGCTCTGCGAGACACCGAGCTGGAAAAAGGACGAAGAGCAGCCTCACCCAGTGGAAAACAAAGCGATCTGTGATGATTAACCCACAGTTTTTGTAATTGGGAGATTCAAGGTAATTAAATTTTATGAGATGCAAATCAGAGCTGTTCTGTCAATTTTTCTTAAGTTTGTTTTGTAACAGAAGGCTTTCTATGAATAAAGGGCTGATTAAAAAGACATTGTAATTCCTTCTAGGAGAGAGCAAAGCTTTGCTTATTTTCTGTAGCACCTCGGAGGAAGATACTTATATCTTAGTCTGCAGTTAAAATGGTAAAGCACCAGGATGATGGCAGCACATTGCACATCCAGCCTTGTGATTACTTCTTTCTGTAGCACTGAAACATTAGGGTTTCAGCAAGGCACTGCGCAAATGAGCAGCAAGGGACAATTCTCGCCTCAAGAAATTATAGCGATAGAGCACATCATGGGAAAGGGGAAATGACACGACCCAGGATCACGAAGCACATCAGCTGCGCAGCTAAAAATAGAGCCGCGGTCATCTGACGGCCATGCACAACCCCTGAACGTTTGGATTTCCTCCGGGTGCACAGTAGGATCGCCTTCAAGAGGCTCGGCTCGGAAGCAGCTTAAAATCAAGCAGACTGCACGAGACAAAGAGGGGACTCTACTGGTAGCATGAGGGCGCTCAGAAAGCGCACCCTAAGCACAGTGACCAAACCGAGCACAGATATATGCATTATCTTTAACTTCTGAGGAACTGCTGATTGATGGCATCCCTAATTCTCTGCTCCGGTGAAGGACAATATGAGCCTTGTAGTGCTCAACCCTTCTTTAAAATTCATGCTGCCTCTGAGTTGCACCTGTGGCTGAAAACAGCTTCCCCGTTGGGCACACACTTGTGCTAGAAAAGTTTGGGTTTCCAAGCCGATTTTGAGCTTTGCATCTGTTTTAAGATGTAGATCTGAGAAACAGAGACTTGGGCCATGTACTGGCTTCCCAAATATCAAATTCAATTTCCTACTAACTAGCTTTCTGTATATAATTTATGTCACTTATATGCTGAGCTCAGTGAAAAGATTTTTGGCCTTCTAAAGAATAATAATTAAATATGATTTATATTCTGTGTAAAACCACGTAAGATGAAAGGTGCCAGCGTGCAAAGGCTTGCATGGGGTGGCACTGCTCTGACTTTTTATAAATAATTGCTGAACAGTTAAGTGTCAATAGCAAAAACTTCAATGCTTTTGTTATCAGTTTCATTTGATACAGACGGTATTTAGCACCTCTAACAAGCAGAATCATACAGTATTATTTCCTCTTAATGAGACATGGATGTATGCAATTACATGAATAAATATAAAGCAGTAACCAGATCCTTCCAGCTAGCAGTCCCAATTATTCCTCTAATATCAGACATTGTACTTCCAAATCATACATTTTCAAACTCATTTTGTAGTTGCATTACGGAATAAGACTTTTGCCTTCCTTTGAAGCACCTGGAATTAGCCAATGATTAGAGACATATGCAACATAGACAGTCTAATGGTCTGATATGGTATGGCAGTTCCAATAACTTCCTATAAAAATAAGTTGCCTTTTTATTACTAGAATAAAATAATAAAGTACATAATCCATGGGCACTAACAGAACTCCATTAAAAAACAAAACTCCAACAAAACTGTTTAGCATTGAAGAACATTCCCTTAAAGGAATGTCATACATAGATTTTTTTTTTTAACAGAGTCTTGAGATACAAGGTCATATACTGACAGGTTATTGGTGAGATTGAATTTTGACAATTCTCAACCTCTTAAACACCTCAGTATCTGTAGATTAACTTTCTTTCTTTAGATTTTGGAATTCTCTTTTGCTTTTAAAATATTATGATCAATTTTACTAAAGGTAGATTTTTTACAGAGAAAACAATGGCTAGTACTGATTCTGAAAATCACCACAGGCTTTCTGAGGCCTATGTCTTCTAAAAGGAAATATTTATCCCCTCTAAAGGTCTGTGCTCATAGGAAAAAATATCATAGTTACATATTTAAATATTATTCTTCACAGTTAGAGGTAAATGGGTCTGAACCAAAATACTGACTGAAGTATTTTCAGTGTTTAGCAAAATCCAGATTCTGACAAATCACTGCAACCAGTTCATATGGACTAGTCATAATGAGTTACTTGGAGTAGGTCAATTAAAAATCCCTTAGGTAAGGGAGAGATTCTCTCAAATTAACCAATCGGAAGCCATTTGACTGAATGCCTCTCACAGGCTTGGGGGAAATGCCACATTCGGCTCTGAAGTTTGTGGCCTTGTGAGCAATGTGTTGAGGGGCTAGGAGAGCACGTAAGCTTATCAAACACTTCTCAGCTGGGCAGGATATGCATCTGTTTGTACAGAAGAAGTGGATTGTGCCTGCCAGTGTCAGAGACTGGCTTGCTTTTGTTCTTACATGTGAACATTCCTTTATTGCTCCAAAATACTGCTCTGGCTAGGAGTTTAGACCAGCATCATGCAAAAGCAAAAGCTATTAAAGGCTCTACCATGCTTTTAATGAGGTCAGTACCATTTATCCTTTGATTTCAAAAATAGCTGTATCAGGTCCACAGCTGTTACAGCTGTCACCCCCAATCCCTCCCCATTAAGAAAGGAACAATAAAATATATAAAAGTCAGACTGTCACAATAGTCTATGATTCACATTCTTCTAGCCTGAATAAAAGGCTTGATAGAATATGTTGCATTGCCTTTGTGTTTCTAAAAATACATCTGCCATACATTTTCTCACATTTTTATCTGTGCACAGAAAGAACCATTTAACAGCAGAATAATATTCACTAATATGCTGCCTTACTCTGGGAGGGTGTGTGATGGAAATTGCTTCTGGAGATGGCTGTGAAGTTTTGCGAACTGCTCAAATGATTTTTCCACAAAAGTGACCACATTGCAGGTTTGCACCACCTGGATTAGATACATCTGTATTGAGAAAAAGGAAGCAGCAGAAAGAGAAATGATCAGAGAAACACATTAAAAAACGTACAAGAGAAAATATAGGGTGATTTTAACAAAGAAAAACCTTTCTTTAATGTAGTGCCAAGTGCCAGAGAATTCAGTTTGTAATTTATAGTCTTTGCTGTACAGAAAGAAACTTGCCTGGATAGCGTACAATTCAAACACTGAAAGATCACTGCAGTGTGTGAAAACTAATAATGTACCATTAAAGCATCATATAACAGCTTCTGATTTCTATTAGGCTTCCTAATTTTGTGCCATGCTTTCCTTCTGGATGCTTTAATTAGCTCTTGATTTATTTTTCACTATAGGGCAGGAACTGTTCTCCTTAATGGCTCCCTGCTAATAGCTGTCTGCCTGGTGTTATTTCTCTCCAGGATCTCACTGCTTATGGCACTGCTGCTTATTCTGTGATCTTTCCAATGCTGCACAAACACATCTTAAACAATAGAGGAGGAAAAGTATGTAAGAAGGAAGAGTGGTTAAAAATCAAGGCAAATGAGGGCAAGCTCACAAAATAATACATACAGAGTCATGCTTTTTGTTGAACCCTAAAATGGTTGCTCTTGCAATTGCCTTCTCTGCATCCAGCATGATCCACTCTTGGGGAACAGTCTCTGGAGCTGCAGGCTTGGCAGAGCCTGTTACCGACATCTGTACGAGTGTGTGGATCAGGTTATTGAGCTTGACGGGAAAGCACTCCAAACTTTCTTTTATTTTCCTGAAAAACAAACACACAAAACAGAAAGAAGAGGCACATCTCTCTTGTTTCCACTTCTGGGCATTTGGTTTTATGCATGCAATAACTATAAAACCCCCATACTTAAAACCCACCTTCCAGGAACATGTACTGCGTTCACAACAGCCACCATTATGTAGAACAGTACCACATATCCAGCCCTGGAGCTGCACTGCTCAGGTAAATCCTCTTGCTATAGTCTATTGGATGGCTTAACGTGGTCACTCTCCAAGGACTAGATACGCATCAGCCTTCTTTCAAACATGAGAGAAAGCCAGAATGTTTCCAGAGATATTTTAAGGTAGAAGACCATGGGCTCCTTTCGACAGGCAGGGGAGCACCCTGCTTTTGGCCACGTTAACCTCACGTGTATATCCAAGTGTGTGCACAGGACTGAAAAATCTCTTGTGTCCAATTTGCTGTTGGGGGTGTTGTTGCTAATTGCCCTACCCAAGTGTTAAAAGTGCTATCCCCGTGGAGCTGCACAAGATGAAGAAAAAAAATAGAGGAAATTTCTCCCTTCCGTGTTCCCCCCATGTCACCCCTGCGCAAGAGGAATCAGAAAAAAAAAACTAATTTCCTAAGCTTTGTGATCCTTTACCAGAAAAAAAGGCCTAATACATGGAAAAATAACTAGATACACAGATAAATGTAGAGTGTGAATTTGTCTTAACATCAAAATGAACTCCACTTGAGAAATAACATGGCAAGATAATCACTGGTCTTTGAAGAGTAAGAAGCAGTACTCATTAGAAAACACTTGCCTTGTTGCCATTTACTTTGTTATATCCTTTTCTTTCTCTCTCTTTTTCTGGTTATTTCTGCAGCTCTCTGAACATATTCTAGGGTGATTTTGATTTTATAAAATAACAACCAATTCGTTTCACATTATCCATTATCAGAACACTAGGAAACTTTTTTTCCCCCAGTTTTGGACTAAATCTAACTTGCTTAGCAAGGGGTACTTAAGGGCCAAGAAACACCTAACCAACTAATCAGCCCAAATCTTGTGGTGAAGCCTCACAGATGCAACCACACCAAAGAGAACATTTCTACCTATAGATAACCCCCCAAAACTTGACATTTCATTTAAAATACTGTGCAAATTTATGACGCAAAAATGGTCATATTAAACTGAGTGACAGTGGAGGAAATAAAATGTATATTTGTTTCTTAATGCAGTACAAGAGAAGTTGCCTCTGAATGGATTCTCTTAACTATCTTAATTATTAATTAAATTCTCACAAAACAGATACACACATTATATAACAAATGACACAAAAGAACACTCAAGTGAAGAAAATAACTCTTAATTCAAAATATTAGTAGAAAATCAATACTGTCCTGATCACATACAACAAGATGCCACATTACAGGTTGCATCTAAGGTTGACTTCTTTTAAGCTGCTAGTTATTTGATTTAATGTTTAGATAAACCATTTGCTTAATCACTGGGCCATGATTTAGCTTATAGAATTTGTAACTTGTCTACATTATAGCAAAGCAATATTACTGTGATATTACTATAAATGCATATTAATTTTACAGCTAAATACAGTGCATTTTAAATTATATAAAACATGCTTCTGCTTATAAACTAATATTAATTCAGACATTACCACTATCACAGAGCAGCTGATATCAGAATACATTATCTACACAATTCAGTATTTTAATGGCTTGTTGTTCTTTCCATGGGTTCATTAAGCCTCTAAAATGCTTTTAATGCCAAGATTGCTAATTACATTGACATTAAACCTAAACAAAGGCTTTTGTTTTTCTTGCACAATTACTCAGTGAGTTATTTATATATATAAAAAAAGATTATGTTTAAAAAAAAACCACAGAAATGTTACCATTTTCTCCTTTAATTTTTTTATTTTCTGTCTATGCACTCCTAACAGTGGAAATCCCACCATCCTTAGTTCACATTTTAAGCAAGGAATTGAAAAAGTATCTATTGCCATTCTGCTGTCATCTCAGAGTGTGCCTTCACAGCAAGGTAGAACAACTCTGGCTACGGTTCTCCGCATTTTCTTGCAAACACAAACTGGCTTAAGGAAACCTCATTCTGTCCCAGAGAGAGTATCTCTACAACCAGTTCTTAGCTGTGTGTGTAGCAGTGTCAAGCCCATGTGTCCTTTCTTTTTTTTAATTTTGCAGGTTATTTTTGGTGTAGATTAGTTTACTAGTTGACTGCATTTTCTCACAGGCACAAGAGCTATGGGGAAGAGCATGGTGAGGAAGGAGGTGGCGGCTTTGTGGCACGAGGGTAGAAACCCCTATGCTCATGTTGCCGGTTGCAGAGAAAGGCTATCATTTTCTGTATCAATTATGGTGGCCTTGTGCATCTCATTTCCATGAAATATATAAAAATAATATGAAATAACCTGGAAATAATTTAGAACACACTGACAAAAAACTATTTTCATGTGATTATCATGTGTCAATGTAAGTGGCATTTCCTCGGAAAAGTCTTTTTCATTGAGAATTGCACCCAATTTTTCCATCAGTGAATTTAACAGGCTTCATTTTAAAACAAGTTGGGTAATATGCCTCCAATGACTCCTAACAGAAAGAGTTTTGCAGAATCCTACTGCTTTCATGGGCAGACCTTTTCTAATTTTCATCAGCATTTATTCAGGGACAGTGGGTATCCTTTGTGTACAGCAGTGATAATCCTTCAGTTTAATATCTTACTTCCCACTGTGATAATAAATAGGAAAAAAACGATGTCCTTCTTCCCCTTTGTTTTGCTAGGCTATGCAATCGAGGCTTGTTTAATTTCCTAGACAGGCTCCTCCTAGTCATCACAGGCTAAAGCTATATTACTGAAGCCCAACAGGAGCAGATTTGCAGCGTGAACCATGATGCTGAGACTTCAGTCTCAGCTGAGACTAGATGCCTTTGGAAGGTTTATCTCAGATGATTACCACTAGTCTGATCCCATAGGCTGGACAACTGGGCAGTGAAAAACCTCATGAAATTCAACACGGGCAAGTGCAAGGTCCTGCACCTGGGGAGGAATAACTCCAGGAGAAGGCCCTGGGCATCGTGGTGGACGACAAGTTGACCATGAGGCAGCAGTGTGCCCTTGTGGCCAGGAAGGCCAATGGGATCCTGGGATGCATTAAGAGGAGCGTCTCCAGCAGGTCGAGGGAGGGGATCCTGCCCCTCTACTCTCTCCTTCTCTGGAGATCTTCAAAACCCGCTTGGACGCCATTCTGTGCCATGTGCTCTAGGTGACCCTGTGTATGCAGGGAGGCTGGACTGGATGATCTCTAAAGGTCCCTTTCAACCTTAAGGATTCTGTGATTTCCTAGAGCACACCCACCAGTTTGGCTTCATCCCCTGCAGTCCTCCTATGCACCTCTCCCAGGACACAGGACATTCCTCTCGCTAGAGCTGCTGACAAGAGCTGTGCAGTGCATGCAGTGTCACCTGGGTTTTGTACAACAGCACAAATGCCTCTAACAACATAACTCTGAGGAAGAAGTTTGTCTCTGTTCCTATGAGACACACATGCGTTGAACTTTACAAACCGCTTGAATGCAACTGGAAGAAAGCTTAATACGACATTTTTTTCCATGCATGCCCTTTCAGAAATCACTCGCTTCCAGTAGTATCTAAGCTATGCGGGAGATTTGTTGCTGGAATTTCTGCAGCCAACTGAGAAACAGGGATTGGCTGATCAGCTTGAGATTAGTCTTGTGTTTTGAAATGAGTTACTGTGAATTTGTTTTGAAAGGAGTTACTGTGAATTGTCCAGTTTTATAATTGCTGGCATTGTGGCTTGGACTGGATATGCTTGATCTGGGCAATGACAGGTACCTAAATAAAAATAAAGATGAGGGATGACAACTTCTAAACAGCCCACCCTAAATCAGGCTGCTGGAGATACAAAATGCTGCTTATCTGAAAATTGGCACAACCACAGTGCATCCTGCATTCATGGGTTTCTATGAGATGAGTTGGACTGGGTACTGCAATCAATTCAAATCAGCTCCATTCATTGAATTAGGCTAACTTTGATCCCTTAAAAATAATTTTAAAGGATAAAGAACTATACATAACTTTACAAGCACATTAAAATGTCAGGCAGCATGCAACACCAAGCTGCCATTTGAAGATTACATTTTGAAGAAAGTCAAAGAGGAAATTTATATTCAGAGGTGTAAAACAGTGTTGTTGGGGGAAGGGGAAAAGAGGCAGGAGAAGGGATCAAATTCAGTTTCAAGGATCAAACTGAGTTCAGGGCAGATGCTGGAGAGACAAGAGTGTTTCATTTGGCAGTAGGTGCACAGAAATGACGAACAAACACAGAAACCCTTGTTTTACTCTCAATTGGTACATTGTCTACGCACGATCCAAGAGTGTGACCTTCCAGAAGGCTGTGATCTGTGAGGCTTAATGCTGCTGCTCATCAGCTCATAATAGTGAACTGACCCAATGTGAGAAGAAAACTGCACCCACAGATTATTGAATGTGTCTTAACTCAAGAATGAGGGCAAAAGAATTCGCTAAAACACAGAATGCTTCAATCTGGAAAAGGCTTGGCATGTTAAAGTCCAAGCTCCAGTAGCATTATTCTGTTGGCTAAAAAGGTGAAAGGCAAAGAACAAAAGCACATTGTTTTTCCAGAAATATCTGTGATGTCATTCATCTTTTCATGTCGGTCCTAAGTAACAGTGGAGGCAATGTTGTATTACTGCTCAAACCAAACTTAAGACAATTGCTAAAAGCAACCTATTTCTCCATAAACACAGAGAAATACTGTTCTTTTTATTTTCATTAGCAGAAGGTTAGGTTTTCCAGCAGATACATTATATGATAGAATCTGAACAATGACAATAACCACCCTGTACTTAGAACAAGAAATAACTTTTTGTTGGCAGTTTTTAACATTCCAGTGACCACACTCCTTATCTAAAAAGGAACCTTTTTTTCAAATAACAAAATGTTTATGGGAGTAATCATGGAGAAAAAGCAGCTTCAAATTACAGGGGAACTGAGAGAGTTTGGACACTATGTTAATAAGCAGAACTTCCAATTTCATAGGCTTTCTAGGACAGCCTGAAAAATAGAGGGAAAAATATAGGTGAACCATGAGAACTATGGATTCTCTCTCATCAAATTTCTGTGCAAGAATCAGGCAGGCAAGAATTTTGCTGAAGGATGGGCAAAAAGACATGACAGATAATGCAAAGGTACTAAAACATTCTGGAGGGGAGGCTGGTAAATGCTTAGAGAGTTCTACATGGATCTGGATGTCACACTGGATATGGATATCAGATCTAGATATCTTAAGGACTGTCTGGATAGTTGATGTGAAATCTGGTGTCTTTAATCTGTCTTTAAACCTGTAAAATGTTATTAATACATCTGTTGAATTAACATAAAATGACTACATTTAAATATGATTAGAAATAAGAGTAAAGCCAGACAAAAGCACCAAATGAAATCAGATCCAGGGAAGCTCATAAAAGCAGACTTCCTTCTTACAAACGAGCACTACGTGACACAAACATACACAAACATAAGCTAAGAGCATTAAAGAGGAAAAGATGTATCCTAACAACATTTGATTTTGCTATGTCATACAATGATCTTTATGGGTGATAACAAATCTATGCTTCAGCATTTTGAAGGAAATTGGAACAACAGCTATAAGTTCCATCAGAATCATCAAAGCAGAAAACACAGCTCCAAACAGAGCACTATATAGACCTGTGATACGATGGCTGTTTTGCTGGTGAGCAGGCCTTGGGTGGAATTTCCACTCTGAAGGCCTTCATTTGCTTAACACCAACCCTAAAAGTCAAAGCAGGACATGCTGGTCTCTGGAATCCACTCACAGTCTCTTTGGGATGGGCAGGATTTCAGTACAGGCCCACAATCCCCTAACCATAGTCATAATCAAAACTCTAATCCTAAAATGCACCTTACTGAGCAATAAAAGACATTGACCCTTCCCACTTCAAAACACTCTTGAGTGATATCTCCTTCCTAGTACCAGCTCTTGTCCCATCTGCTTTCTCTAAGGAATTCCTGCTCTGGAGTCCTTCATTTCCCTAAAAAACACCACAATTGCCTCATCTACCTCCAAAAGAGTGTGGAGCCCTGGTCCTGATCTCCTGTCCTCATCCGTCATGTAACGGCTAAGCAAGATTGCACTGAAATGGACCTTAACCATAGTTTTATCCAGCTGAAAACCACATGGACTCTTTCCACCTCCAGAAGAATACTGAGCCCCAGCTCCAGGTTTTGCGTGACACTAATGCAATTCCCACTCAAAGACTCATAGTTCCCTAGTTGTTATGCGCATCCTAGTCTTTTTTCTCTAATTAAATGAAATGCTATACTCTAGGGAGACAAGCATCACCATTCAACCTATTTGGCAGAATCAAGATTTTTATATTTTAATTAAAAGCTGCAAGTTTCCCATTTGAAGTGGAAATACTAGTCTTTAATTTGGGAATATGTGAAACTTTTAAGGAAAGGATAAGGTAGGAGTTGACAGGAAATGTGAAGCTCTAATTAAATTTTAAAATAAAACAGCCTTTTTTAAAGCAAAAGAGGGAAAGCATATAAAAATACAAGAACTGAATGCTCTCCCATGTGCAAAGCAACAGAATGATAGTTTTGTTTGCGAAGTTCCCTTCTTTTTCTTCAAAGAAAGGCCTTAAACTCTCCAGGCTTCTGCTTCAGATTTCTCTTAATCTCGCAGCCTCAGTTTCTGCTCCTAATACATAAAAGGGAGGCCCATAAACAATGCAGATCATATTGGCAAAAGTCCTCATGTGGGCTTCTGTGGTAGTAATGAGCCTGGCTCAGCTGCTCCGGCTCCGGCTTTCATCTCATCTAATCACTGCAATGTGCTCTGCGGCTGCACGGGCGGCGAGGGGGGCCGCCCTTGCCTCGAGGCACTTTGCGCCAGCTGCCTCGAGGGAGAGCCCCTTCGGCCCCTGCCTTTGCAAGGGGCCCCGCGATGCATATGGGACGCGCGCCCCGTGCTCAGCACTAGGCCAGGAGGTCAGGAGAATCTGACTGGAAGCATCTGAGTGCCCACAATGGGAAAGAGCTTCCAATCCATTCATTCGCCATTGGCTCCGTCTAGAGCATTATCACATAAACAGCTGGAATTTTATGTGATGCAGGGGACTGTCCCAAAAGATCAGGAACTGAGGACATCGAACTCACTTAATATAGGTCATCTGCAGTCAATGTGTGATCAATAAATGCCATTTATTATCACAAACAAGTGAAAGGTTTTATTATCCCAGCACAAATCAAGCCTTAAGTACACTTATACATATATGTGATGCTTTACTCTGATAGATCTGTTAAGTGCTTAAAAGGAAGAATCATTACCATGCTGCAGTTAGAGTAACTATGGGTAAGAGAGGAAAAGTGACTCGCCTGAAGCAACTCAGAAGGTCAAAAGAAAGTCAGAACCACGAATAAAATACAGAAATTCAACATCCTGACTCGGTATTTGGTTCACTATTTTTTGTAAGACTTTACAAAGCCCATTGCAAAAAATTATTCAGACTCAGAATTTTTGGATGTCAACATTCAAACCATTATCCAAAGTGTCTGCAATCCAAATTCTATTGTATTGAGACAGTGCTTTTACAATCAGAGAGCAAAGCTGACTAGAAATAAGCCAGTGTGGTTTCACCAAGCAAGATGAAGAAAATCTCTAGCCACTAAGAAAGAAACTTGTTACAAGTGTATCGCAGTGCACTTGTTTCTCTCAGAAACTCGATGAGTTTGGTAATAAGCGTAAGGAACGGACTCTTAAAAATAAACATATGAAGACAAACTACTCTTGTGTGTAATTTCACTAATTATAACCTCTTTAAGTAAGAAAGAAGCTGTGCTAATATTTTTATTATTATTTTTATTTTTCTCTGCCACTTGGCAGCTTTGCTTCATGCCTGAAGGACATAAGTCTTTTATGTTTTTTTACCTTGTAAAGTAGCTTGTGGCCTGGAGGTCAGAGTCCTGAGGTCGAAGGTTGTCATACACATACTTCAGATCCTGAATACTATTTAGCTCAGGCAATCCTGCATGCAGCATCTTAAAATAAAGAAATATCGTTAGTCCACTGCACTAGTTAAAAACAATTTAAATGAAATGGGGCTACTGCCCTCTGGAGAGGCATTTCATTCTCCACAGATAATGGAGGGAGCCGAGAGACATGGTATTTCTGCTAGTTGGTGAAGTTATATTCAAAAGACAGGCAGTGCAAATATTCCCCTTGCTGTAACTAAAGGCACAAGGTAATAAGTAGTATAAACAACTGAGAGTCCCATTGACCATACAATCTCTCCAGGCACTTTAAAGTGTCAAAAACAAAATAATTCCATTTCACTTAAAAATCTAGTGATTTTTATCAATGATCACAGTCAGTTGTGTGACACTTTGCATCTACTTGAGAAAAAAAAAATAATTCCAGCACATTGTTCAGAAGAAAATATATATGAATCTGCAATTGCTACTTGAGTTGTGGGCATTCTTCTTCATCGATATTTATGTCTACAGCAGATAGAAAGGTCCACTGAGTTTTGAGAATAAAGGCAAATAAAAAGGGAAGTACTGCTGTTGTTTTAAAGTTTAGTTAAGAGATGCTCAGAGAAACTGGAAAAGGGACAGGGCCATATGTTGCTTTATTCCTGCAAACCCTTTGGGTATTTTTGAAGCCAAGTTAAAAAGTTTTGTGTATTTTATATTTGCTTCATACCAGACTAGTCTATACCACCAGTGGACAGTTAAATTACTGTCTCACAGAGTTCTTACTAGCAAAGAACAGAAAGTTAGACAGCTCAGGCAGGTGAATTTAAGTGGCTTATTGTCTTGACTGGGCAAAACTTAGTAAGTGAGTTGACAGCAGGGGCAGTAACAACTTTCAGCACTTACTTAAGGACATGCAGTGCTAGTTGTTTGTACGTCTCCAACCAAGTTATATGAGATGGTAACAATTCCCATCCTTTTAAAATTATGAAATTGTCACACAAATAACTGAAGCTTCTTGCATTAGAAAACAATGTCAGTTCAGAATGTAATATGACTGTTTCCTGAACGATCTGTAGTCCAACTAAAAACCAGGCCTTTTTTGGGTTTGTTGCACCGCAGAATATGGAAAAAAACACTTGCTGTAGGCACACAGTGCTTAATTGGCTGCAAGAATATTATTCTATTGTTTCAATCCTTTTATTCCATATACAGTATTTTCTTGTTTGCACTCCCTCGGTCACCTAAAAACTAACTAAATGACAAAGGAGTCTGGTGCCATGTCTGAAGCCTTCATCTGCTGCTTCAAAAGGCCATGGGCTCCCTTAGGAGATCTGTGCTCCTCATACATAGCAAGTTGCTCTTGGCTATCCGAGGGGAATTAAAATGTCACTAGAAGCCTAGGCAAGTGCCTACATTACTCCCTTCTTTGGATCCCATGTATGTCTCAACCTACCACACCTGAACACTGCAGACTTTCTGTCTCACTGAGTGGGGCTGCTTCCACGCAAATGTGGGTCTGGTATCAGAGCCTCATGTGTAACCCAGCTGAAGAAATGAATAGTGTTTGCACGCAGTCTCAGTGCAGGGTCCTCTGAAACAGGCATCTTTCCTGATCCTCTTTTCCCAGGTGGTTTCTGAGTTGTAGAAAGCTGTAATTACTTCTTTGGGGACACAAGATGCTGGAGACTGATATTCCATCTAGGCACCAGGTTTCCTGTTTTACACTATTAGCTCTACCCAGTTTCTACCTACTTCTCCATACACATTGTAGGTAACTGAATCAATTACTTGCTGTCCAGTGTCACCTCTAAGCTCCCATTAATAATTTTCTATCTGAAAAATCTTTATGACAGTAATGGATTTTGCATTTTTTATAAACCAGTCAAATGGCATTTGCATTCTCTGGAAACTCGCTTTATAATAGTTCACATCAATTCTTTAGTAAGAGTAAAGCTGATGAACTACAGGCATTTATGCAGCTGAACTCTGCCAGCAAGACTCTTGGGCCTCCCACAGATGTTTCTACTTCCCAGAGTGATGGGAACTTCATGGATTATTTCTTACTCCTGATAGCAAATGCTGGAATGGTTCTAGAAACATGCTGCTTACCACCAAGAAAAGTACCACATTGGACCAGAAAAACTACTTGTGGTTCATAACTGCAGCTTGCTAAAAGCCACTAGTGGTTACTGACCATGTAGAGCAGAGCTTGTCTCCTGTCAAGCACTGCACTTTTTCCAAATGGCCTTATCATTTGGATTTTCTAGCCACATTTTACAAATAGTATCTCAGAAAACAGAAGGTGGGATGAAAACAAACTGATGCCAATTTTCAAACATTTAGAGAAATCTCAAATTGTCATTGATTTAAATAGGCAGTGGTTAGTTTATCTTGCCCTCTCCTGATATCGTGGTATTTTGCACATGAATAAAATCTGAAGTGAAGCTTTTGCACGCTCTTAGTTTTCTAGAAATGACCTATATAACTAAAACACTTTAATTCATATAGTTTTCTACAGATTCCCTATTTCAAGGGAATCTGTAGACTCCCTATCATCCCTCAGATGATAGAGCAGTGATAGAACAACTTCTCGGTTGCTCCCTGGCCTCAGCAGGGATTCTGTTAATAACCCTCTATAGATTTTTTGATGTATGGACCAGTTAGTTATGCTTTGTCCTAGGACTTGGATTTGAGCTTTAGAGTAACACTTTAACCAAGAAATCAAAATTGCTTTGCAAGTGCTACTTAATTTGCTATTCTCATTTAGCATATGAGGTGCAAAAGCCCTGTCATTAACCTTTCACATGTAAGTAAACAACATTGTAAGGAACTTATGGAATCTGCCACAGCATGTGAATTAGTGGGAACACTGAACACTTACAGGATGAAAACCCTCAAGGGTCTTTAAAGCTCCTTGGGCAAAAGGATTTTGTAGTCAGTCTCCATGAGCATAATGCTTGTTCTTTCCTGCATCTGCCCTCCTAAGAAGGGGGGTCTGAACTATGCAAAAACACATTCCACTACTACATCCTTGACAGCAGCCACTCTGTGGACTATTTAGATTACTTCCGTCTTGCTGTCTTCCCCCTTGCATGAAAGGGATTGGCAAATGGTTGCTTGAAGACCCAGAAAAAAGACTGAGTTAAATTCTTGAATGCAAAAACTTGTGTCCTGAGTTCTTACACAGTTTTCTGAAATTTTGCCAAACAGGCAAAATTCCATTAAATTTCCATTTAAAAAGGGGGAAAAAAAAAAGCAATCTAGCTTTTCTTTTGTTAGATATTCGCACATGAAATTGGACACTCAAAGACCATTTCCTCGCAGAGTGTATCATCTGATACCTCTTTAAATCCCAAAGCTTCAGGAGGTAGCAGTGAAGTCTTAGAAGAGAAGAGGAACCAGAGGAAATTGAGTTTTGGTTTCATCCTCAAGCTTCTTACCATTTCCAGCAGGTTCAAAAGTAACTGGCTGTGTTTCCTGACTATATTATAAGCTCGGCAACAAAGCTCCACAAAATCTTGGAAACGCTGTGGGTTTTTTCCACCTTCTGTGATGAAATACTCCATCTCTGATGTGAAGATGAAGGGAGCTCGGTCCCTTGAAAAGAGAACAATTACATGAAGAATTTCAAAGAAAAAAGAAACAATAAACAAATCATGCAAGACAGCTAATATTTGTAACTCATTATTCGCATTTGTTTTTCTAGTGTTACCTTCCTCATTATTTCATCTCTCCCTTCTTCAAATGCGAACAGCTCTATTTCTCTGTCTGCTGGCACTGATTAATTGTGGCAGAGACAGGTCTCACAGCGAGATCTTCCTAGTGAGAAAGGCAGCAACTGAACAAGGAAAGTGTACTTGAGGGAAAAGAAAAAAGGAAAAAAAATCCCCACAATGTATGGTGCTGTCATTAGATATACAGCATTCTGAAGTCTCTTTATGACCCGAGCTACAACAGAATAAACCTAAATACATTCTGTTGTTTTCTGTACAGTTATTCTGGATTCACACTAAACTAAATAAGCAGATTCTGACACCATGCCTAGTTTTTTTTTCTTTTTTTTTTCTTTTTTTTCCTTATCACTTGCATAGTTTGTAGCTATGGTATGGTACTCCAGAATAAAATGAAATAGCCAGGCTTCTGCTAACAATCCCATCACAGCTTCAGAAAGGTCCGAAGCACTGCATCTACAGCACAGAAAAAAATACTGCAGTGAGTCACCCCAACTGTGTATACAGATGCAAGTAAACAGATTAGAGAGCTATATTCCAAGGAAATATGTACAGGAGGTTAACCCTTAATTTGAAATGAATTTGAGTAATCTAAATATCCTTGGGAAGCTCAAAGGCAGAAACAAATTTGAGGATATAAATTTGTTTCTTGCTAAAACCTCAAGGGGGCTGAGCCTGACCCCACTCTGCTTTTTGATTCCTTCATAAAAGAGAGTAAAGCTAAAAAGACTTCCCAGGAGGTTTCTTCATTTTGCTTTAGAAATGTTTGCCTTGTACTGCTGTGGAAAAAAAGTCAAGTTGCAGTGAGATTCCATGCTGCAGTTGGAGGTCTCAGCCTCAAGAAACGCTCAGACTGCTTTCCTTCTCTTACCCTAGGAAATGCTTCCTGTTTTGTATTGAAGCCACCTTTAAAAACAGATCTCCCATGGTTATTGGTCATCACAGAGCAGCGGAATACATTAAGTTCTTATAATATATTCTTAAATTTCACCCAGGTAGCACAAGGAATGATGAAGCTCCCCCATATTCATTCTTATTCTTTCCTTTTACCTGTGTCTGTATTGTGTAAAATGTGTTTTTATAGTGTGACTGCTACATACTGTTACTGCCTAGTTTTATGCTATAAGCTCAATGGGAACTACAAAACTGTACATATTAATGTTTTCAGATGGGAAGACTTTCCCAGACCTGCCTATAATTCATCTTTTAGCTTATCTTTTAACAGAGATATATAACATAGACATAAATTATTAAATACCATCACAACATAATTTGAACCACAAAAGCCAATTTGTTGAAACCATTATAAAAGAGAAAAAGAGGTAGAAAGTTAATAATATTAATATTTCACTTATCAGGGGACAGAGGTCTAACCCAAATTCTGATTTAAAAGCATTTTGGCACCTTGAGAGTGTTTAAAAAACAAATCTCCTCCTTATCTGCAGTTATATCCTTGGGCTAAAAGAGGTCACATCAAAACTGCTGGTCTAAAGCTCCCATAGCTTGCATTATGTTCAAAATTCATCTTTGATTTCTGATGTCCAGCTGCATCAAGAAACTCAAAATACTATGAAGACAGCCCTTTCTGAACTAGTCCAAGTATTCCACATTAAGCTCCTTGAGCTGAAAATCGATTTTACAATCAGAGATTACTTTCCTGGAAGAAATATGGTGTATAACATTGTTGGGCTGGGCTGCAGGCCAACTTCCACATAATGCAATGACAGCAAACACTGACCAATTCTTTTATTGCTGTTATTGAAGGTTTCATTTGAACATGTAACTTATAAGCATTAGCATTTGTATTATTTACAGATTAAATTATATGAAAATTTTTAATTTTTTTCAAAGTTCTTAAATTTTTTGGTATCACTTAAGACATTATTCCAAGGTGGCAGACCTGTCCTACCTTATTAATCTGGAAAATATGATGTAGAAAATTGGCTTCCCTTGGAGCATTTAAGCCTGGCTTTGTTCAAGGTTTTGTGACATCAGAGCCTCTCTCCCATGGTAATCCTGGCAGTAAATCAGATACTGAAGCTCCCCTCCTGCAAGTATCTAATTAAGCTGGCTGCTCACAAAGGGAGCACCTTACAATTGAAATGAAAATATAAAAACAATTTAGTATGGGGAACAAGCTCCAAGAAGGAATAACGGAATTATTTTTCATGATAATATTAAAAGGCTAGAGGAGATCCTTACTCACTCAACAGTATATCTAACATTCTTGGAAAAAAAATCTACTGGGCTGAATGCTTATGAAACCTTCAAACCTTGAAAAAGTTTTTTTTGCTGCTTTCATAAACTCTTTTGGATTATAAAAATATGTAGAGATTAGATGCACTAAAAAATTCAAAATTACTCCAGTGAAATTGCAGACAGCCAAGTCCAAGTTACAGTCCATCCTGCATGTGAAAATTTACAACCTCAGCAAAGGATACCAGCTGTTGTAGCCTCTGCAAGGAGAAGGGCCATAGTTTTTCTGACTTATCACACATGAAGCTCACTCAGGTGCACAACCTGTATTTCTATATTAAACAACTACGTTTCTAATTGACAGTCTGTATTACATGTTGCTAATTCATAAAAAAATCATCAGTGCATCCAAAGCCCTCATGATAATAACTATGAAAGACACGATATATCACCCATAAATCTGTTATACTACGTATTCAAATGAAGTCATCTAAAAGATCTAAACATAAAATAAGTATTGCATATCCAAACATGTAGTTAGATCATAGCTAATCCTTAAAATACTTTAATCCCATGGATGTTTGAAGAACAGTGAAACTGAACCACAATAACAGAGAAAAGAGCCCTCTGGCCTAAAATCTGTATCTATTTTATTTTGTTATTTCAATCAAGTTAATGAAATGGCTGGTACCTATTTAGCAGAAATGATGCAAGATGGTAGCTATTCTCCTTTGTGCTCTGCTTTAATGAGGTATTTTCAAAGAATAGCCTTTTACCCATGGATCTTTAAATACTTTTTTTTCCTCTTTTTTTTTTTTTTCCTTTTTTTCTTGTGTGGTGGACTAAAGAAGCAAAGAAGTGAGCAACTTGAATAACTTCTTGGTTAGAATGGGGATGTTAAGTACCATCATTTCCAGTGGAAAACAACAACAACAACAATAACAACAGAAGGAAGGAATTGATGTGACTTGAGCTAGTCTAACTAGTACAGTCTATAAGCACAGCTCCCACTAAAAAATCACTAAAGCTGCCTTACCACCCCACTGTTTTTTCTTTTTCCACTGAAACCTTAGATGATCTCTTTAACGAAAGAGATTAATGAGCCCTTGGTTTTATAATCAAAAATGGTCAAAAGGGCAATACCTTCACTTATGATAGAAACTGTCTGCAGTGCTGGACCTTAACGGGTTATATGTTGCCTTAGCTGGCAAGGGAATTTACTCAAGTCATTCGGGGAGAAGCAAGGCTAGTTATGTTTTTTTTATTGTGTGTTGCTTTCAGACTCAAGATGTTCATGGGAATGTTTTTTACAATTCCTCTGGAGATTAAGAATGTTTGGATGATACATCACGAGAAAAGAAAGAAAACCTCAAGAAACTGAACAGACCATCATGTAAAAACAACCTTAGTTTGCAGTGATGGAAACACTTGCTAAGACTCTACTGTAGATCAGAAATATGCTGCAATCTTAGAAGAACAGTGAAATTGTTAAGATTTGCTGATCATTGCTAGGAAATATCAGATGTAAGCTGGTAACAAAGCTTGTAATGTCAACAACGTTTTTAGCTATTGCTGTTATGAATCCTGCAGCATAGAACATTCAAGAAAGATGTTTTGACTGCCTTTTTATTAAGTTGCAAAAGTATATAGACACTCAACAATTCACAACCTCTGCTTCAGTAGATGGTTAGGGGAAAGTTCAACTCACATACAGTAGTATAATGAGATAAAAACAGATTTTCTTTTTTTTCAGATGCAGTCCAAGCTGTCATAAGGACATAGGAGACAGTGTGAAAAAGTATCTAGAAGTGTTTGCAACTTAAAATCAGCTGCTCAATAGTATCCACCCCCATATGTTCCTTAACTTATTTAAAACCATTTAGACTGAGTCAACAATGACAGACAGTATTCATCATGACTATATGGATTTTTGATGTCTCTGGTAAAATAGGAAAAGCTTTTAGGGAGTGTTGAATGCTGACACCTTTGAATGCTGACATCTTTTCCTCTACAGCAAAACTCAAAAGTTTATTAAAGAACACATACACACACAAACACACACATACACTGTCTGCAAGTGCTTCTAGCTAAATAAAGATATCTAATCACAGTAATCATATATATGTATTTGTAGACACAGAAAAAAAAACGAGAAAGCATATCATTTACATATATTAAAGAATTAGTTAAAAAATGTGCAGTAAAATTTGTCTTAAGCAACTGCACAGAGTCATAAAAAATAGATGGAAAATCTAGTCAATCTTTCTGCTTACCAGGACAAGATTCACAATAACCATGCTGCTGAGCAGCTTATGTAGCCTGTTCTCAAATACTCCTACTGCTGCAGTTCTACAATCTTGCAAAGAAATTTCTGTTCTAGTATCTCTACTAACAGATTTTTTTCTTAATGCCTAATCTAACTTTAGTGTGGTTTCAGCCTAGCAATTCTTGTTCTTTTCTAAGTGAACACGAAGATCCTGTCTTCTTCAAAGCCTCTAATTTAATTGCAGAGTATTTTGCTGTCTTTCCTCAATCTCCATAGACATTTTTTTCAATCTTTTCTCATATATCATGTTTTCTGGATGACTGATAATTTTAATTACTTTTCTCTAGACTCCTTGCAATTGGTCTTTTCTGTAATAAAATGTTGAAAATATTCCAGATGAGGTTTCACCAGTGTTACATGAAGCAAAAGAATTTCTTCACATTTCATGCTTTCCTAATATAACATTCCATCACCAACCCATTCAGCTTGTGGTCTAACATAATCTCAGAACTCTTTCTGAAAAATTACCTACAGCTGCTAACCTTGACTTTCAACATGATCAAAAAATTCTTATGATAGATGTCTATTACAAAATTAAGAAATGCCCTCTCTATTCCATCACAGTGGTTGATATTAAAATATAGAAAGATATCAGTTCCATAACAAAGACCAAGGGTGTGCTATTTGGTATAGTTCCATTTTCACACCGATACAGAAATAAACACTTCCCAAAAAATGATTCTATAAGCAGCTTGGCACTTTCTAATAGTTTTATCGAGATAGTGTCTTTCTCACTGATGAAAATGTTATTTGTGAAAGTGACAGAGGTTCTAAGGATATATTAACTTATATCAGGTATTATGATATATACTTTTTCTTTTCTATTTGATAAAATTATCTTCTACTGGAAAGTGCACCCACTCAGCAGAGTGATCGCTCTAGGAGAACTCCATAGCACTTAGTTTCTTGTGATCATTGTTATAGAAGATTGTAGTCTCTTGAGAAAGCATAGGATCTAAATGATGTAAATATATTTTAAAAGTGACCTCATAAGAGAACAGTAGATCTCAGCTTTGCTTACAATATAATTATTTTCCTCATTGAACTCAGCAGTAGTTTTGCCCCGACTTCAGTGAGGATTGTTATAATCTGCATTATCCCTGGCTTGTGTTGCAAGGCTACTTTTAGTTGATGTTTCTATTTTTTTTTTTTACTGAAAAAGCTTGTAAACAGTTCCATAGATCTGTATCTACTCACGAAAACAGTAAAATCCCCTCACTGAGACTATATTCTTCAAATCATCCAGAAACTGACACATACCTATCAATGTCTAAACAAATTGACATTCTGCATTTCAATTGCTAGATAGTAATTACAATGCTTTAAAAGGGAATAGAAGAGATAAATGAATTAACAATTTTTAAACAGCTTCCCACAAAACCAGAATTTACTTATCCTGTAGGGTTTACCCTGAATTCTATTTTTGATAGCTTTTATTTCCAGTAACAGACAGATGCAGACTTGCTTGGCTAAGTAGCGACCTCATGACTAAACTTCAAGGTAAACAGGATATACTGGGCTGGCTATAAGGCGGAATAGAGACACTGCCTAGGCATACAGAAATGGTGTTAGGAAAGCCAAAGCTCAGATAGGGTTAAAAAAAAAAAAAGGCAAGGGACATCCAGAGCAACAAGAAGTTACCTTACCAAAAAAAGAATCTCAAATCCTGAACTCCAGCACCTCATGATCATTGGAGCCAAAGCTGTACTCAATCTTCATACAGGTGACCAGTTTTGCCTTGCTTAATAGTATGAAGTCCAGCAAAGTAACTCTCCTCATCGACTTCCTGATCACCTGAGTCTACAGCACATTCCATAAACTTCCCACATTGCTTGTGCCCTACTATGTTGCCCTTTCAGTAGATATATGAGCAATTAAAGTCTCATGAAAACCAGGGCCTATAAAAACAAGGTTTCTTACAGTTGTATGAAGAAGGGCTCTTCTGCTTCTTCTTCCTGATCTAGCAATCTTTAGCACTCACCGCAAAGTTGTCCATGCTGGGCCACCCTCTAATCCTGTCCCACCAGTTTCCAGCTTGCTTATCACCCTCTCTCCAGGCATTTCTTCTGCAAGGGCAAGTCCTATCTTACTACCCTAGACCATCCATCCTAAAGAGACATGTATCCAGCTGTTGCAGCATTCCAGGTGTGTGAGCTATCCAACGATATTTATGTGATCTCAATGAGATTATCATCCTGAAACCACACACAGACCTCTAATTCTTCCTGTCTGTTCCCTACCCTACGTGAGTGCGTTCACAGGCACTTCAGAGAAGCACTGAGTCATGCTTATTTCCAAGAAAAAGGACAAGAGTTCTTCCATAATGCTGTTTTCTCAGCACTTATGTGTGTGCATATGCATGAGGTTGGTCTCCTTCAGCATTGTTTTGTTCATTATGAGAACTCTATTGTCCGTATCACCCTACCTCCTTTGCTTGCAAGCCTGGTCCACCAATACCTCTCTTGACTGTGAGTCATTCCTTCTGCCTCTCCTGCCATGCTGTTCCAACTTCAAAGCTCTTCTCATCAGGTGACGAGCCAGTTGGCAAGGATGCTTTCACCCCACTTTGTAAAGTTGATCCCACTTCTTCCAAGCAGAACTTGATCCTCAAAGAGTATCCCATGATCATAAAAAACAGTGCCTTGTTGTTCAAACAATTACTGACCCACAGAAATCCTCCACTCCTCTTCAAGCCCTCTCTACTCACCAGAACGATCAAGAGAAAAATCAGCTGGGCCCCATATTCTTGTTCTTTTGCCACAGAGCCATATAGTCATTTTTGATATGCCCTGCTGTGCCTGATAAGCTCCAGGATCATGATTGATCCATAGCAAGGGTTTAATCTGAGAGCAAGACAGAAGTTGGCAGTCTTTCCTCCTTGTCCTGTATCCAAGTCCCTGACAAGTATAAACCTCCCTAGACAGCAGGTCACATCAGGCAAAGCCCTCTCCCACAGCAGGGAGTCCCTCAGTGCTATCACTCATTGCTTATTCCTGCTGCTGCTGTGTGGCTCAGGCTCAGACAGCATTGATGTTTCATCTGACACGAGCTTCCAGCCCCTCCTCTGCTGCCAGGTCACTAAACCTACCCTGTAAGTGTAGATCTGAATGTGGAGTATGAGCCATTCTCCTGGTACCAAAAGAAACAAGCTTCTGGCCTTCACTGTCAAGGAAACTCCATTTCTCAATCCCAAAGCAGAGATTCTGCTGCCCCTGGGGAGTGAGGGGGCAGGGTCTTGTACCTGCAGGGTCTCTGGGAAGGTCCGAACAGAGGTATCAAAAGATACCTCTGATGCTTTGCAGCCTACTGCCCTCCTCCTGCAACTCCTTCACTTGGTTTTGGATGCAGCCCTGTGCCATGTGCTCTAGGTGGCCCTGCGTGTGCAGGGGGGTTGGACTAGATGACCTCTAGAGGTCCCTTCCAACCTTAGGCATTCTATGATTCTATGATTCTATGATTTGCCCCCAACATCTACCTCCTGTAGGAAAGGAGTAGTCAAAGTAGCTTTGACTGAGGTAAACTACTGGGCTTGCACCTAATATTTTGACCTCATTCTTCAACCAAATAACCAGCAGTAAAGTCCTTACCACACAGCATGGTTTAAATTCACTCCTTTTTTTTTTTTTGCCATTTCTACTACTGTTTGAGATACCTACTGCAGGAAAATACTTCTAGCTGTAAATTCAAAATCTCATTTCTGATTACAGTTTTATTCATACTATTTTTACATTAAGTTCTATCTTTAGAGGCAGTTACATCAAACTAAAAGAGATCTCCTGGGTTCTTTAAGCAGCTGAGCACTGGCTTTAAATCATTGTAGCCTCGTTTATTCATTAAGTTAGCACTTATTATGTAGGTATCAACGTTGATATTATTTTTCGCTGTCAAGGTCGCAATGTAAGCTTTCCAGAAAAATCACTTTAATAGGCACGCTCTCTATACTGAATAGCAGTAGAAGAAATATTTCAGTCCAATGTATTGGAGTGACATGTTCTGAAGATTTACCTGTGCTTTACTGAGTCTAACAATAATTGAGTTAGTTACTTCAAGATTTAATCATGCTTAACAGACATGGTGGAAAGCAAGCTATAATCTTCATCTTGACTAAAGACTCCGATCCATCATTCAGTTAGCATTTAGTTTCCCCATGTAAACTGAGCGACGGTAACTATTTATTTGTGGCTCTTTACCAGTGCAAAATACAGGAGAATGTGACCTAAACTAAACTCCTTTCACTGCGGGCTAAGTGAAGTTAGTGAGTTCATAAATCATGGAAATTTGACTATTTGTGGTCCAATAGGCTACTATGCCAAGTGACAGTAGGGCTAACACAGATGTTGGTCGCTGTTATGGTCTTCAGTGTTGAACTAGTACTTGCTGCATGTGTTGCTACAGGGACTCAGTTAGAACCTTACCTTGTAACAAGAAAATTAGCAATAGACAAAAATGGGAAAGTTGAAACTATTCTGAGAAATCTGTTGATGGCTTTCACCCTGGTTTTGTTGCCATTCTCTCTACAGCGATCACTAGTTTATGCTGCAGCCTCACCACAAAATTTATTAATTTGTATCACAGAATTCCAGTTATTTGTACAGTCACTGCTTGCACAGCAAGCTGGGATGAAGTATCCAGAAAAGATCACCCCTTCAAGAAAATGTGCTCTGCTCTAAGAAGTTGCATGTCTTGTACAGTTTCATTATCCTTTGAAGATGAGGTTCCTTCATCTTATATTGACTGCGCTCGGCTCAGGCAATTTCTGGGCTTCAAGTCAGGATCTTACATCCAAATAGGGCTCTATCAAGCAGCCTGCACTTCCGAGTCACCAGCTACCAGATTATACAACAATTTTAAGATGGTTTAAAGCCTTTATTAACTTCAAATAATTTACATTTGGTAGCTTGTAATTGAAAGTGATGGATACAGTTTTCCTGTTGCCTTACATAATTTTCTAAGACTATAACATTTTGCAGGTTTAGGAATTTATTAATGTATTGTCAAAATAGGTGAGAGTTAATGTGATTGCAGCAATTTATCTTCGTAATAGAGATCGTTTGACAATTACTTTTGGTCTTTTGGTGTTTTAACTGATCCTCAGCAGGGAAAAATCCTTAAAACTCAGAATTATAAGATGCGTTAAACTGAACAGGTGGGTTTGTATCACCTACGTACTGAATATTCAGCTAATAGGTCTGAAGTGCCTATGTGAAAAACACAATGGCAGACGGTTGCAGACAGTTTTGTATATCACCACACAAAACAGAAATAAACCTACTGAAATGCACAGAAATTGCTTAGGACAGGACAGGAAATTCTACTTAAATTAAATACATCAGTATGCTTTCCAGTTAAGGATGAAGGGCAAAGAGGTGATATGCAGAACAATCAGAAAAAAATATCAATACCAAGCAACAGATATTAATTTAAAAGTGCTTGATGTATACAGATTCTGTTTTAAAGGGCAAGTACTCCTTGAATATAAAAACTGTATACGTGGAAAGGTTTTGAAGACAGGATACAAAACAGGCTTTTGAGGGCAGCAGGAAAAAGAGAAAGTATGTGTCTCTGAAAAGGATAACTAATAAGATCAGACATTCAAAGTGGGCAGTGAACATAGTTTCTTTTTCCCTTTCATTTCTGTTTTATTGTCAAACTTCTCGTCTCTAGAGTCATGTCCTACAAAAATTCACAGAGTGACTGAGAGGAAGAAGAAAGGGCAGAGGAGAGAAAGAAACCTTTCAGGGAGAAGGATAAGATGGAGTTAAGTAAGTCAGTCAGACAGTCATGAGAAGTAAATTTCCCAAACTGGAGGGAATTCCACTGGCAACTCCAAAGGCATCACATACATAATGATATCTTCAGCCCTCTTAACAAGAATACATAATAATTCCTTCAAGAAAGCAACAGTCTTGAACACTGGAAAACAGCTAATGTCGTGCTTCAAGTAAAATAAGAGACAACAAAGATACTGGGAACTATGGAAGAAGGGAACTGATTTCTAGGGAACTTAACAGAACATATAATACAGAACTCAGAACAATACCATTGGATAAATAAAACTGGATAGGGTCAAACCAGTACAGTCACTATATGAGAAAAATGGGTCCTCCCATAACTGTTTGGTTACTTTGAAAAGGATGCTAAGTGGACAGTGAATGTAATTTGCTCTGATTTCAAAAACCTTCAGATGAATCCCATCCACATGAGACTAGGACAGAAAGCAAATAACCAATGGTAAAGGGAAATCTATCGTCCAGACTTAATAACTGGAGAAGGCATCAAAATAGAAACAATAAACAGCCTTCAAAGTGGAGGAAGATCAGTGTCTATGAAACTGAGGACTAGAACCATGTTGCTCTGTGTGTTTTCAGATTTGACTGGTGCCTCTGCTCTTTAATTTGAGGCAATTAGATATACCTGATTTTCAGAAGTGTTGGACATCTTTCCTCATAAATTCAAACCTCTTTAGGCCCTGTCACTTTCAAGGTGACATTGTTTCACCCACAAGAAGAGCACTTTCCAAAAATTCAGGTTCAGTTCATGCAAAGGTTTATGGATATGATTAGTTTTAAACATCTGTATAATCTTATTAAGCCACTGGGCCTACCATGCTGCTTAAAGTCATGAAATTAAATCTTTGCAGGTTTTCAAACAGAGATTTTTGGAGGGTGACATACAGCAAGTGTGAAGGTGGATGGTGACATGACTTCATATAAACTATAATTCACTTCAATTATGCTGGAAGAAGAAATTCAGCATATAAAAATGAGGTAATAAATAGACACACTCATACATTCCTAATGAAAAAGAAAATTTTCAGCAGGTTAAACTGACTAGTTGAAAACAATTTTTTCAGGTACAAAATTAGAAAATGAAAAAGTAGATATATGTTAATTTCTTTTTATAAATTACTGTACTTAGACTTCTTTGGGAAATTCTCTAAATAAAGAAATAAAACTAAAAAGGAAAAAAATTAAATGTGAAATGCTCAGATTCTTATCTTCCCTCTTCTTCTCTATGCTTTTGTATATTTTAATAGACAAAAAGAAAGGAAAATGTTCAATGTAGCCTAAATTTATTTTTCCCCATTACCTGACTGTATGTTAACTTTACCATTTCAGAAAGAACTAGCTCAAAAGAAATGCATTTTTTTTAGAGTAACACTTCTAGAGAGATAGTGACACTTGAGTTATTAATACTAAAATTGAAAAGTTAAAAAGAGACACTTTTCCTATTTTCCTACATGCTTAGATTTTTCTTAAGTGCTTCTCTGTACGGGAAAACACTGACAAAGGAAGAAAGTGTGGGAAACATCATTTTCCCATATTTTTAAAACTTCCTTAAAAAAATGGTATTTCCCAGTGGAATAGTTAGGCTGCCTTCAGTAAGTAACTGTGTAGAAAAAAAAGAGCTTAGAAAATTTCACATCTGGGAAAACCGCATCAACATGCAAGATTAGTTTGGCAAAAAGACAAGAGAGTCCCTCTGATTCAGGTCAGGGAAAATAAAGCCCAGTGACTGGTATGAATAAGTAAGATGATGATCTATTAAAAATAGGAAAAAAAAATGACACCAAAATCATTAAGAGTTGCATATACAACATGCCATGAGTTGAACTGCTTCAATTCCTGTCATCGGATTTCAGACTACATAACATAGACTGGAAAAATATAGATAACAGTACTGGAAATGATTGGCAGTGGACAGGAAGAAACTGCTAAATTTAGGATTAGTTCAGTTAGTACAGCATTTACGTATATCCATTACAAAACTGAAGGAACTATGGAAGACGCAACCATGAGCAGACACCTAGCATAGCATTTGATCATTACCATTGCTGCCATAAGATTACTTGGATAAGACTCCACCTATTTCAAAAGGAATGGCCCCAGACAATGGCCACCGAATACTCAATAGTTGAAGAATAACACAGTCATATGAAACTAAGTGATAAATACTTCTTCAAACAGTTTGAAATGTGCCTCTGAAAATCATTACTTTAGGGGAATTTGAGGTCAAATGCTGTGGCTGGATTATAGAGCGGAAGACGTATAATTTTATCACCACTAACAAAACACATCTAGTAAAAGAAAAAAAGATAATGAAATCTCACGCTTCAGTAGAAAAGTTCCCTGTGGGACTGCAGAAATAATTTTCCTCCCAAGCACTGTTATTACAGCATTCGCTAGATAAATCATATGTCTCCTTCCAACACTTCTCCTGAAACACTAGTTCCTCGACCAATGTAAAGATGGGTTATTACTAACACTTAACATATTCAGAGCACTGTGCAGGTACATGGCACTGAAAAAGACAGAAAGCTACTGATGCCTCTTCCCTCTCCAATCGGTAAGGGCTGAGCCACTGTTTCCACCTTGGAATCAAAACTGAGCAGATTTGCTGGACACTATTTAAAGATGAGGGCAGGTAACTACTGAGTTAACTAATCCCTTATCAGCGTGTTATACAATCATGAGTGCAGAAATTAGTGTGTCTGCCTGAATTATATCAGCTTCAAAGGGCTCTTTTCAGACTCACAGACTGTTTTGTAGAAAGAAGCACAGGCCAGGCATGACAACGTGTTATCCTCAAGGTTGCCGGGTATATTTTCCCTTACTTATATGAGAAAGAAATAGCTCCTTATACAGAGTATTGCGGAGTGCTTATCCTTATGAAGCTTTATGGAGAGTAAGAGTTTGTTATTAGCAAAAAACACGCATTGAGAATAGAAAAACAACAGCTGCAACAGGAGAGTCAGCTTTCTACATTTGGGAAAGGAATGGCCATTATAAATACTACAAACGAGGACTCTCTTTCATTAATTCCTCTGAGTTGCTTGCCTAAAAAAAGAATAAAATAGCTGTTTTATGATGTGTGTAAAGACCAGTTGTATGTATGGGGCTTTCTATCAGATGCTATTAATTTTACAGACCACCTACAGAACTTCACAAGGATGTATTTAGTGTCTACAATAAAATCTCCCAAGGGTCAGTGCAAATAATTCTAAGGATCTGAAAGCATTCTGCAGGAGTGCAAAGAACTCAAATAAAAGTCTAATATAAGGTGCTGTTAAAAAAACAGAGGATAAAACTGTGTCAAGGATTTGCTAAGAGTGGACACAAATACCACTGAGAAATTCAAATTTTGAGAGTCTAATTTTTTTTTGGAAGTAGAAATGCAATATCCCTACATCTCTGTGTTACAACTAGTACTGCATTTCTTGAAGCTCATGAGGTTCAGTCCCTTGCCTTGTAGCTGCTCAGTCACATATAGTTGTGGGGAAGTCAACAAATGCCCTTTGATGTTTACAATCTACAGAAAAAGCGTGTGTGCTAGTTTGGCTGTGGAACTTTATAGCACTATAAGGGAGCTAAATGAAGAGCGTAAAATATATTATCATTGTATTTTACTGTTAAAGTAAAGCAATATACTGCATAGAGAAGGAGGAAGAAAATGCCTACTGTTTACAGAAAGGCCTGTGTCCTCTAAGTCATTTTCATAGACTTAAGAAGATGTGGTATCACTGAATTGTAACAGAGAAAAATTAGCGTCCGTTATTAATTCTACTATATAATTTCTGTTTTAAGTTTGGATGCTGTGCCTCCCACTATATTCAGCTGGTCATATCTTGCACTCCCACTAGATAATTCTCCCCTCACACAAAATTCCGGCCCAAGGAAATTCCAGTTAAGAGACCAGAAGGAGCTTTGCTGACGGGAGGCATCATTTCATTTAATGTGAGCAGGAGTATCTTTTTATGACTCTGTTCTGCATTATTCTTTCCACAGCAAATAAGTAGGATTAAGGGAGCACATTCTGAATGATTGACGATAATTCTGAGCACCGCAACTAAATCTTTTGACTGCCTGGCTTAGAACTGCTTATTAGCCCCATCAGCTTCCCTCCTATCAATACCCCCACACTGTTATTTCTGTCTAACACTCAGATTGTCTAAAATAGTCAAAGGCCAGCTTAAAAAAGGAAAAAAAAAGAAAGGCATGATTAATTCAAACTGATTCATTCTGGAAATTATTAGGAAACATGGAGGAAAGACCCACACCACTCATTTTGTCAGTACTTGGAATTATTTATTTGTTGTCTACACTGTTATAACATTTTCCTTGTGTTTTGTGTGTACTGACAGGACCCTAGTTATCTCAAGTCTATTCCAATTCATTTCTTGATAAAATGCTCACATACGAACTAGAATATATGACTATTCTCAGCATTTTACGTATCATCTGTATGATGGGATAACGATGTTACAGAGAGATACAACAACAAAAAATCACAGTCTTGCTTAAATAAAAGCAGGTACTTATGAAATAAATGCTGACCTCAATGTGGATGAATGTAAAACTCGAAAAATGATAAAGAGGTTGCAATTTCACCAGTGAGGGAGAATATAATTGGTCTATTTGGAAAATTTGGTCTCTCTCTGAAGATGGTAACAAAGTCATTAATTAGCTACAGCTATGTTTTTGCAACTTTCATCCATGAAAGACATGAGAATTCTTTTCACACAGGCCAACCCGTACTAATTCTGGTCACTACTGAATTGAATCTATTTCAAACTGCTGGCCTAACAAGAACTGAGATTTTCTTAGACTGAAATGGGGATGTCCAATGCCTCACTTCTTTAATTTTTCTTCCAGTCATTCCTATATTCTTTGAGAGGAAATTCTGTAAGAAAAAAAAATGTGTGATCTCATTTATATTTTTCATGGGTGTTGTTAGGGCTGTGAAATTTTCAGAATGATGTTTAAAACTTACAGTATGTGTTACTATAGATACCAACCTTCTTATGCTTCCAAATGTCTGTGCGTGACCTAAAAATCTTCCAAAATCTATATGGAACATATGCCCAGCACTTGTCAGCATTATGTTGTCATTGTGTCGATCACAGACTCCCAGGATGAAGGTAACAACACACCAGCCAGCACAGGAATAGAAGAAATTCCTTATTGCCTGGTTAGTAAACAAAAAACACTTAGTGGAAATACAGAGCAATACACTTTGTGATACTAACATTAAAACAGAAAGTTGTCACTGCTATAAAAGCTATATATGTAGCTAAAATTTAAGGATATGCTGCATTATTGGTACTCAGACAAGTAATATACTAATTTCAAAGATTTGATGCATCTACGGTTTTATTCATGGTGTTTTCAACTTGTGATTTACACTTAGAAACCCGTGGACAATGTCTAAGATGAAATATACCCAAACAAAATAAGCTCATTGTCAGCAAGCTGATGTATTCTATAGATAAGGCTGCATTTATATGGTAAAAAAACAGTGGTAGTCTAAAAATCAGAAAAGTTTGAAATCCATTAATTTAATCATTTGCATTGCAATGAAAGCTGGATATTTTCCACAGTTTTTCTGAACCAAATAGGTCTTTTTTCCTTCAGAACTCAGCTGCCTTTTCCAAATTCCAAATATATTCCAACCCAAAGAATTCAAGCCCATTTTACAGAAATGAACAGAAACGAAGAAAGATTAAACCATTTTCTGGTCAAAATACCCATGAATCCAAATAGAGTAGGGGATGACATCTACTGTTATGCAAAAGAGAGTCTGCAAAAACCAGTCTAGCTGTATCACCATAGCTTTATATCTGCTTTAATATAACTTGCTCCTCTGATAATGCTATTTAAGATGGAGAGGTTGTATACTTCCATGTCTAGTCTGCTTCTTGCGCCTAGGCTGTCTCATACAGATCTATTTCAGGAATCTATTAGGTACCATAACACTCTTGGACAATAATGTGCCCATGTCATAGGTAGGAAAATTTGTAAGCTAATGATCTGCTCATTAGATATTTGCTCATAGGTTCAGCCTAAGTTATTTGCTAACTTCAGTGGGAAGTATTCAAGAATTGCAAGTTCTCTTAACAGAGGAATCTACCAAACGTCTTTTGCAATATAGCTTTCAGTGTCCTCTCATAGGAGAGAATTATTACTGATCCAAATGATGATGAGTCTTCCACTCCAAAACATAAGGAATATAAGGAATAACTCTTGACTTTTCTTTTTTTTAATTCTTTGCTGGTACAGTTTAACAATAATAAATGCAATTCTTATCCAAAAATCTTAATCTGCCATGAATCTTAATCACAAAGTGATTTTTTTATATAGAAGCCAAAACAATCCTAATTTTCAATTACTTTGTTTTTGGACAAAACCTACCTTAATTAACATAAATAATTATTCAGGCAGTTTGGTTTTCCCCGAAGTTTCAGGGTGCCACATACAACAGCTGATAGTGATGACAGAAGGAATGGAGTGCTTAGCCTAGCAGAAGAGCCTAACAACTGGACTGCTTACACACTAGACGATCTTGGGTAAAGAATTAACCTTTCTGTGATTTTGTTCACCTAACTGTAAAATAAGGATATTAGAACTTATTCTGCATGAGATTTTGAGAACTTCAGATACAGTATTATCTGAGTAAAAAATTATCAGGAAGTTAAGGAAATAGGTTAATTCAGCAGTGAGCGCAAGATGGACATATAGTAGCAATTTCATGCAAATCCTATGAAAATGGGGCTGTCTGTGTTTTATATTTAAAAAAAAAGAGAGAACATGAGTAGCAATTAGTTTTATAACACTATTTTTTAACCTTAAAACTGTAAATATATGAAATTGCAAAAGAGAATGGTCCATTCAAATTGTGCCTGTTTAACTGAATCAAGATCATGCATTAGGAATCTGAGCAGTCTTACTGAAAATGTGGATGAACAAGCACTCACATAACAGCAGTGACATTAAAGTTTGTTAAACATACTTATGCTGCAGAGTTATCTGTCTAATAACCACCACAGAAAAAAACACCTAATTTTTCCAGGGTGGTAAACCCTTTCTGATTTATTCTGGCTACTAATGTACTGTAGAGACAAAGAAGGGTTCAAAAATTGACCCATCGACACAACCACTAAGAAGGTTTTGCATGGACTTGATCAATCAAATGAGCAAATAATGAATAGAAGCAGTTCCTTTCAAAGGAAAGACTCTGATTCTGTAGATAAAATTTCTCAATTTCTTGGCTTATGCATAATGCCAGGTTGCAAAAATACAGCCGCTTTACATGGGATCCCATAATGTGATGCGACAAGCATGGCATATCACATGAATAGGTTGTTTCAATAAAATACAGCTTTCCAAAACTGTGGATATAGATATGCGGATTTCCAAATACAGGAAAGCCACTGAAACTGCAAGAATTATATATAAAATAAAAGACTTAGCCAAATAGACCAAAAAATCAAACACATTTGGATTCAATATTTACCTTTTACTCCAGTTTCTTTTTACTTCACTATCTTTCAAAACATCTCTATGACACATTGTTACAGAAAATGTACTAAATTGCACCTGATCCAGAGCAATTTCTCCTTAAAAGGAGAGTGACATTTAAGGCAATTCTCTAGTTTAGATGCATGTGACTGTCCTGAGTCCAAATCATTTGTTTTTGCTGCTTATTGCCATTTGGTTTATTTTTGCTTGTGGTAAAACATGAAATGTATAATACGGTTCATTATGTTGTTACCTCTTGGTAACTTGATTCCAAAGGATGGTGATGACAGAACCATTTTTTAATTGTGTTTTCTTTCAGTGGTCCAATCAGTCCAGACTTCCTGTGGATCTTGGCTAGCGTGGTAGCATCTGGCACCATCTGTACCAATCCTAATCAGATAGAAAAGAGCTCACATAAAAAGCCTGTAACTTCAAAAAGACATGATGAGCATCAATGCATGCCATATACTGCTGGATCATTCCATGCAGAAAAAAAAATACTTAGAAGCCTACAAAATAATGAACTCAACAGAGAAGATAAATAAGGATTTTCTTCTCCTTTTCTTGGAAAACAAAAAAATAAAGAACATAATCAGATTGAAAGGGGATTCCATGAGTGATAAAATAAAAATGTAACCATACTGTGGACATAATTCCATTATGGTACCACTAAGGTCAATGACTTCAAGATTCAATATGGGTAGAATACAAATTAAAACAATAAAGCTCTATAAAAAACAAAATCATATCTTTACTATTAAATATAAAATTATTTCATATGTGTTCGTTATCAAGAATGCTTAAAAAAAAAAAAGTGTATGATGTTGATTAAAGCTGGGAGAAAAAACACTATGGAGTGCAGAAATTAGTCTGATCCAAGATGACACATACCAAGCCCTCAAAATGTAGGCAGAATCCAAGCATTTTGCGGCTTCACTTGAATTCTATGCCTCTAGTACCTGTACTTAATTTCCCATTTTGGAACAGAGACCTGGCTTGCTAGTCTTCCATCACTGCCCCTGTTGTGCATGACCCCCAGTATATTGTCCTGCATCTCTGCATTATGGGAAAGATTTCCTGGAAGAGAAATACCCTACCAGTGTCTCATCTGCTTTCCACATTTCTGACCTGCTTGCTTCTTTCAAGTGACTACCTGACTGCCCTCTCCCACTCCAGAACCACAGCATGGAAAAGGTTGCTCATGGAGCAAGTTGTTAGACTAAGACTTGAAAGACCCTGGTATATGAGTCTACCAGAGCACAACTGTCCTGTATGACTATATGCACATCACTTATAGCCATTTTACCCTTAATCATTAGATGTAAATCCAAAATACTAGAATTTCTTTGACACACATGGAAAGACATTGTGAGGAAAAGACCTGTCACAAGTCAAGAATTCTTCTGCTATTACGGTGCTGAAGCAAGAAACTGTCAGCCTGAGAATATTATTTACAGATATTCCCCTTATCTTTCTTATCAAAATGAAATGTTAGTATGTCAGAGAGACTATAATACTCTGTTCAGAAATAATATTCTTGTGTTATTTGCGTTTGAAGCAGATCCGTGCTCAATCAAGAGATGATTTTGACTCCCATCTCTACAAAGAAGGGAGGAGTCTTTTCCAGGTCGCATTAACTACTGTCATGTGCACAGACCCATCTATTCTTCTTCCTATCTCCTTTGGATCTCATTCTCTCTCATTTTTTTCTGCTTTGTGTCTCAGAAAGCAGCAGATATTTTTTCTGTTTTTCCTTTTTTGTTTGTTTCTTTTTTTTTCAGCAGGTAATCTGGATACATCAGGTTTCTATTTGTACTAGGATTATTTTTAGCAAAAGATCTGGAGAGTCAGTGAAAGGAAAAAAGGTGAGCTTACTGCTGTCAGTAAATTGCTTCAGCAAGCAATTGGCATCCCTGCTATAGCGCTGTTATAACAATAATACTACATAGAAATAAAGCTTTCAGATGAGTCAGGCCTGCCCTTAGCAGCATTATTCACAGGAGTAAAATTTCAAAATCAACACTGCAAAGTTGTGATCGCTTGTCTACAGGTATTTTCTGTAGCCACATGTATCTAGGTTCAGTTAAACATCTAAGTGGAATCACTGTGGGTCAGAAACTTTAGGGGCTATGAACACTTTACTCCAAAGCTCTTCTTTTGATATGTGATGCTACTTCTAAAAATTTGTTGTAAGGTAAAGGGGTTGAGTCTTTTGGAAAATCTTAACCTAAGGTGCTATAAAATTCAGTGGGTTTGGTTGTGCTTCTTCCGGACAGGAAGAATGAATCAATAACAGGAACTTTCGTGTAAATGGAGAATTCAGAACAGAAGTTCTGAGTGTTCTTTGCACTTAAAGGGGGATGATAAAAAAGATACCCCTAAGAACAAAGGTTGAAGAGAATAATATTGCATACCACTGCTTACATGAGAGATGGACCTTTTTAATCTACACTGACCTTGTCCTTTTCCTGTAGATAAACATCTGTATATGATCATTTGCATATCCAGTCCCTCTTGGAGCCAAATGCTGTCCATGACCCGAATAATCTGCAGAACGAGCATATCCTGACGTAGATCATCCCCCATCTGTGAAAATTGCAAAAGAAATCCAAGTTTCTCCTTGAATCCTGCACAGAGATAACTTCCTATTTCTTTTGGATTTTTCCCACGCATTGGCTTTCCAGCAAATCCCTCCTGTTTTTCTTCAGAGTTGCTACTTATCTTTCTGTCAGGAAGAGGACAGAATGGACAGCACACACAGGCAGCAAGAGCTTTGGCTGCCACAGAAATGGTAACAAATGATTCCTGATTAACTGCAGCATTTCTGTTTACTATTCTAGTACAATAATTAGAGTTTGAAAACTTAATCCAGAGGTAGGATTTAGTTACATTTTAAAGTGCATTTGGTGGCATTTTAACGTAACAGCATTTTGCCTAACATTAAGCTTCAAAATTTCATGTTTGCAGCAAGCTGAAGGGGAAATCTTATCATCAATTTACATTTTAGCCATGACATGATTCATATTCAGTTTCAAACAGTCACGCAGTGCCGACTGCTCTCCCCATGGAGTCAGTTAAACAACAATCTGAGTGAAATCAGGCTTTAATTGTAGCCACAAGATGTAATGAAGAGATTATCTCTAACCCTGGCAGGGTAAATGGCCTGTGAAAACAAAAATCCTGCTTTTTTGTTCTCCTCCTGGGCCCCCTTCTGTCTAAAATACATGTGGCTTTTGCTGGTGTTTTTAAGCTTTCTTTCAGAAGGTCCTTCATTAATTTCTTTCTTTTAGTTAAAGTGCTTTGTTCTCTTATTATATTTTTACACAAGCATTTCAGGCTACAGGCATTTACTACTAGAAAACGAGCACTCATCACTTAAAAAAATAAAATTCAAACTCTTTCATTTAAAACTATTTTTGAGTATTAATTCTTCTCAGTACCTAGTCTGAGAAAAAAGTTTAAGACTGCAAAACAACTTCCTAGTTAGTCAACAATTTCATATAGCATCAGTGCTTACCATTTTGCATACACTTGATCCACCATGAACAAGCAATTGAATACAAGTAACAAATGCCTTAGTCTTAACACAAGGACTTGCTCATAGGAGCAGGTGATGGCAGCTCTGTACAAGTCCTGCAACTATTATACAGTCGGTTGTTCTTCAACAGTACTGGGCGGGGGAAAACTGCCCAGGTAGAGCTATTGCTAGCTTAAATGCTCTGTGGTCAGGCATTCGCTAAAATATACCTGAGAGTATCCCTCTGTCCCTGAGAATCACAACTGTTCTAGAGGTGAATTTGATTCAGGATGGCCTAGGTTTTTTTTTTTTTTTAAATGCATTTTTAGGCTCCTGGTTTGGAGCATAACACACCAGAAGAGGTAGGAAAAATGTCTTTACCTGGCAACACTGACCATTTTGCAACCATAACCCATTTTTTTACAATGTTCTTCTTCTGCAAGCAGTATTCACTATTCTAGAGGGCTTTTGCAACTCTTCTTTTGAAAGAGTGTAGATTTAGATTAAATACACTGTATTTTTTACATGGATGAAGCACTTAAACTCTGAAGCTTTGAAGGTGACAGGTGGAAAATAAACCAGAGAAACCCCGACTCACTTCCTCCAACTAATTTAACAGAGGTTGTATAGAGGGGTAAAGCTCCTCTGCTATCCCCTCTGCAAACTCTGTAGGTGGAGTTAGGTCCTCTCTAGCAACCGTGATCCCAAACACCGTTTGACTTGCTAGAAACATATGGACAAGACTACTGGATTCAGTCATTCTCAATCACAAGGGCCAAAATCTAACTTGGGTAAACTTCAAATCAATGTTTTGCATATAAAATGAACTGAGGATTAAAGGAGTAGCTTACCTTAAAAATAATATTGATGTTTCCACTTGGAACATTAGCATTGATGAAGGAGATTTTTAGTGGGAAAGCATTGGATGTAAAATATGAACATGACTTCAAGGTAAAAAGAAATCAAGAGAGAAGAAGAAAAGTGTCACATACATAAAGCATCAGGCTAATACAACAGAACATTCTTCCGAAAGTGGTATCATTTTTAAGTACTGCTCAGTAGCACCGATAATAAAATAAATAAATCTTGACATTATTGACCGTTCAGATGCATCAGGCAAATGAGAAACTCTTCTTCCCCTGACTATATGCCTCATTCAATAATCAGATTAGATGAATGGATATTTTCTCTAATTGTTTTTCATTTTCACTCAGGTCTATTAATGCTAAACTTTGGTTAGAACTGGGGTATTGGGTGGACAGAAATACCTAAGACTGATCCAATGAGAATTTGCAAAACACTGAAAAGCCTTTCATCCTATTTTTTTTTTTTTTTTCTGCAAAATAATCGTCTGGTTCTACAATTCTTATGGAATAAAATAACTTGATAATTTCAGTGGTCACTAACATCAAACTGAGGATGCACGAAATTGTGAATATCACCATCTATATTATATGCAATTTATCCTAATTGAACCTAAACCCTGACATTATACCATACAGCTCCTTCCACCTGAAGATATCGATGACTTAAAAAGCATTAAAGAGCTAAGCATTGCAAATCCTGTGCATAAGGTTAGTATCATCATCATTATAAAAGTGGGGGGAAAAAAAAACAAAGACAATGGTAAATTAATACTCAGGTTTCTCAAAATAATGAGCACTTCACAGCAGCAACTGTTATCATTACTAGGTTGATTGCAATGGGAGACAATTTGAACAAAAAAGCAACCAGAGCTGTCTCTTGCTTTTCATCTAAATATCTCAAAGTATGGTACAAGCACTCAAATATTGTCTCAGCCACACCATATCTCTGTAATATGCAATGGCTATCATTGATGATGAAATGCTGACCCCTATGGAATTTTGCCAATTGGATGCTTGAATACCTATTTGAAAGGGCATTATAACACATTGTATTAGTGATATAGCTGGGAACAGCTGGGAACAGCTATATCCTTACTACTAGCAGCATCCATAGTGCTACCAAAATAAATTAAATTGAGGTTATTATAAGCACTTCAAAAATGGTAATTTGCATGATTATACTGACATACAGTTCAGTCAAGAAACTGCATATATTTATAGCATGATAATAGCTTATAATAATATAAGAAAAATGAAAAATCTCTCTTCAGTTACTTATACTAAAAAATTTTGTATCAGGGAGTCAAGCTGGTGCTGCATAAATAGCATGACCGTATACAGTGAGATACCTTCCCATTAGCCATTATTTCCAAAAGGTCTAAAAGCAGTGAGAAGCAGCAGGCTTCAATTTCTTCTGACTTATGTCATCCACAATTGGCCCAAACCTGTGGGGTGCTGAAAGACCTCTGTTCTCAGAGACATCAAGGCTGAATAGTAATTATTTGGAGAATCACAGGTCAAGGAAAGCTGAGGGGATCAGTACCTCTTAGAATCAGGTCCACTAAGGATAATGAGCCAGTGAGCAAAATTAGAGTGCAAATTGCTGTAATTACATAGCTAAACCTGATAATATGCATAGGTCTCCAGGCTTGTTCTTTTTTATTATTATTATTATTATTATTTCTGTTGGATACCTTTTCTTCCTCCAGAACAGAAGCAGCCTATCTCTGGCACTATATTGTTTATGAAAACATTTCTAAACAATAACTGAGTCTTAGTACTGTTGTCAAAATAAAGGCAAGTAACAGTAAATAGAATTGATACTTCCTTTACTTCAGTCATTTTTTAATAAGGGTTGGGGAGACATATGTGACACTTACAGTGAGTATTTAGCATTCTGGCAATTCTGTGTCACGTGCCTGTCTCACTTGGAAAGGAAAAGAGCCAGCTCTAGACCTCTAGCTGCTCCCACCCTTGACAGGGGATGAGAAAACCTCATCGCCAGGAGCCAGGTGCCCTTGCCCACACCAAAGGCAGAGCAGGGCCTGTGGCCGCTGGTTAAGGTAGGACGTGCCTGCTGCCCTCACCCTAGCAGTCCTCTTTACCCCTTTTCGTTCACTCCCTTTTCCTTCTTATACCTAATATAATGTAACACATTGCATAAGGTAGACTTACATCGGCCTCTATGCCTTGCACAACAAGAGCAGGATTCAGGGGAAGTCGACAAACTTTTACCTCCTGGAAGAATTGCTGAAGTTTGCTGAGTTCCATCTTCAGGACCTCCTGCAACACATTAATCATTAAGGCAACGGAAAAGCACATAACAGTAGCTGCTAAGCTGTTCACTGTCTGTCCATATTTTAATCAAACAATATAATTTCTGGAGACTGTAGCACCCATGTAACCTTATAACAGCTAATGAGGTCACGCTGAGGAACAGTTATAACAAATAAGAACTGTGATTTTGCTTCACATATTAATCCTTTTGCTGCCTAGTTGCTCCACCAGTTCATGCTGTCATGTAGGTTCAGATTTGATGCTCTTCATTAGGGGTTTATTATTATTGCACCTGCTCTGCTGTGTCTCATGTCTTTTTGCCTTTCTCAACAACTTTATATATAATTTGTGGTTTGTTGCCTCAGCACTGCTCTCCCTCCCCCTCACCCAACTGTAGGTCTATTAACAGAAAGGTTTAGGAGCTTCTCGTGATCACAGCAAATACAGGCTTGAGATTAGTCTCTAGAGTCCGAATTATGCATGAGTAAGACATAACGTGGCACTACTTCTGTTTCTTAGGATGGATCTTACCTTCAGCTAATTTTTTTGTGTCTTTTTAATTCCATATTTGTTTTGCTGCTCTCTGTAGCAATACTGAAAGTTTTCTGAAACATCTTCTGAAAACTTTTGAATATTTAACTAGGCAAAAACAACTCATGATAACTTCCTAGTAGCCAGAGGTAATGGATCTCATTTTTACTTGGCTTCCTGGTCTACCCGACAGATCTCAGCAAGAAACAGTTTTACACATCAGGTAAGTAACAGCTTAGCAAGAACAGTTGCCTTGCAAACTTAATGGATTGAAACTTGAAATGTCTCCACGCTGTATAAAAACTGCACCCACTGGAGAAGCAGGCTAAAATCTTTCTATTTCCAGGAAAGCATATCTGCAGATACGCATACAATATTAACTGCTGAATGCTAAATTTGAGATATTAGGTACAATCCACTTCGGTCGCCTTTGTTGGGAAGAGAGGATATTCAGCGTGTCGATCAAAACTCTTGGCTTCCTTCAAAGCTTTCAAGAACCTCTACAAGGCACCTCTACAAGGCATCAGATATTTTGCAATGTGGCTTTGCATGAAAGCATTTGCTTCAGCAAAACGTCAACCAGCTTTGCAGCCACTCTTTCTGACCATCTTGAGATCTGGTGGAGGAACCTTAGATGAAAGAATTCAAATGGGTTAAAAATATGTTGGCCTCAAGGGCTATAGTAGCAAGACTTACCTCTTTAATACCGTATGTTTTACATGTTTGCAGGACAGCACAGCCATTCTACTTTTAAAAGCAGTAGTTAGATCCTGACTTTACCTAGGCAAAGGGCATTATGGGGAACACGTGTCACCTTGGAAAAATTTAAATTACCTGAACAAATAGAGATAGAAAGGGAAGTATTAAAAAAGCATATTTTTTAACAAACCTTTCTTTTGGGGTCATTTGCAGCTTTTACTTTTTCAGCAATGTCTTCCAGAATTCTGATAAGTTTTCTCTCCTTAGCAAACTCGTTGTTCAGGGTTTCTCCAGCACAGAACTGGAGAGCAGCCAGTAGTTTCCGATACCAGATTTTGAAATGAGCTTCATTCTGGGCATTTTTCAATAGCCTAAAGGGAGAAGGGGAAAAAAAATCTGTGTATCTAAAACCGATTGTTATTTTATACCATATCTAGTTGGAACAATAAACACACTCCAGACTAATCTGTATTTGGTGACTTTGGGCAGTTTAACAACAGAATAAAAAAAATAGATATTGCTTATTTGTTGGCAGTACTCAAGTTCCATTTCATAACTAATGAGATTGCAAGAGTGTTGAATCAATAGGAACCTGCCATTTCTTAGTGTAGTTCACAGTGCAGTTCCTACATTGCTTCTTATTTCTGCAGGAAAAAAAGTTAAGTAGGGAAAATAAGTTGTATTTTTTAGAGTCTAGCCTTAAATATATACAGGCACATCCATTCTCTTCCTCTTTCAGCATGTTTACACAATCAAGCACATCTTTCAGACAGAAAGTACATTTAAAGACCATTATGGTCTCAGTGGTAGCATCAGGTCCATAAGCTTTCACTATTTTAAGTTAGTAGACATTTTTGAAATAGGCAATAGTGCTAAAATGAGTGAAATGAACCTACTTTTTTTTTCTTTCTTTACTGATAGTGTTGGCCTAGAGGAAAAACTCAGCTTTTAGTTCTACTGAAATTTGTAAAAGCCTTGTGACTGTAAAAGCCTTATCAACATATGAGCTATATATACGAGAACATAGACGTATACCTGATTTTTCATGTTTACCTTATTATCTTTTTTAAGTATAAGTTCATTTGGGTCAGGAAAAGAACAGCAGATTTTAGGGTTTGCTTAGTTAATCAAAGCATCACCGGGGATTTTTTTTCATTACTAAGGGCCAGAGCTTTTGTACACCTTTGATTTACTTTTGTGAGTGTAGATAGAATCACTAGCTTCATATTGCTACAGTCCACCTGATCATCTCCTGAGACTTCCCTCAAGTACTGATAAACAGATCTTCACTTTTTTTCCCACTGTCCTTCCACACAACCTCATTCCTAAGAACACTGCAATCCCAGTGATCTTTCTGGGTCCTCCTTTGCAATATGATTCAACACAAAGCAATATCACCCCACATATCGAGGGAAAAATCTTTCCAGTAACAAAAAAATCTCATCTGTGAATTTATAAGTAGTGCAAATCTTAGAAGACCGTGTGGTGTTTCTATCAGAAATGCCTGGATATGAAAAGGAAGAGATAGGAAGGAAGTTTACCATCAGCACTCTCCGGCAGAGATTGAAAGAACACTCTGTCCTCTAGGCTAGTAAAAATAAGTAATTATTGTCTGGCTTGAAAATAGATACATATTGCCTGTGCAGGGCCTGGTGGAAGACAAGCCCCAGCCTACAGAGACAGCTCTATTCCTTTCCAGAGCCTCTCACAGACTGTGAGGATAGCTAAGAGCACATGCCTGTATGCTGACTGCTAAACTAATCCTTCCAGATTTCAAGCACAGTTAGTCTCAGACACCACAGGACTGGATTCAGCTGCTGAAATGCAGATATCAAGTACCATTCTAGCTGTCCGAGGGAATCCCAGCTGGCCTCCAGCTGCTGCCTCAGGCATGGGGCCACCAGACATCCTATCTTCTATCTGCCAATCCCATACAGATGTCTCGGGCATCCTGTGCTGTTTCCAATGGCCTATGTTTAGGCTAACAGATCCCTCTCTGCAATGGCCTTTTAGTTTGCTTGCAAGCAAGGTGATATGTCAAAAATAAACTCTTTCCATTTGTACAGAAAGTAAAGGAGAGCCTTGGTGATCATTTTTTTTTAAAAGAAGGCATCACTGGCACAGTCCAAACTATCATATGAGCAGGATTTTTTTGTCTGCAGTAGCAGAGCCCCACTGAGCCTCAGCCCAGGCAAACAGCCTGCATTTGCCTCGGAGTGCTGGCAGATTGAACTTGGACATTTCTGCCCCACAAGGGTGACTGTAGACGTGCACACGCAGAGACTGCAGCACTGTCATCACCATTCTGAACTGGCCACAGGGCGCAGGTTATGTTGGTGCAGACTCTTCCACGTGCATTTCCACTTGCCTTGGAATCAGTTCTTGAACATCTAAATCATAGTCATTCACCTGCTCCATTTTTAATGGCACAAATATAAAGAATCCATGGAGACAAGCTTTTCCTGAAGAGACACCCCTTTGTTTCTCTTGGGTATAGAGAACACTAAAACAATTATATTTCCCTAGAATGAAGGACTTCTTAGAATTTACATACAGGAAAGCAAAGGAGAAAAGGCAAAATCTTTTCCCAATTTAAACACAGACACTTCATGCATAAGGTAGATGGATCTAGCCGATCCATTTTTGATAATACTTATAGCTATGTATCCATCTGAATTAAGCCTTGATAAATGCAAGTGTATACATGTGCTTACAAATATTTCTTTTTAACCTGATAAAGGATTATGAGGCAGATTCTATCGATCAAGGTGTGCATGAGGACAGAGACTGCCTCTTAGGCACGTTTCTCGAGCCCAAGCCACAAGGGAAGTGGAAGCAGTCATCCTGATCTCGCTGATACCGTCTATATCCACAGCAGCTGCAGCCCTGCTCGTGCTCCAGAGCCTGACGCCGCAGAGCAGCTTTCCATGGCGCCTGTGCTGCCTCGGCAGCCCCATGAGAGACTGTCTGTCTCGCTGCTCTGCAGACAGCGACTGCAATGTTCCTTCTGCCTACCCATCGGGGTAGGAATGCTTCTCAAAGCCTCACTGTAGACCTGATTTTTAAGATGCTTGGGATCAACTGGATCTGACTTTTACCTTCTTCTTAAAAAAGGAGTCCGGAGGAGATACAGATGCCAGCTTTTAACGTGATGACTCCCTGCAGGCTTTGCTGAAACGTTTAGTCAACACATGAACAAATATGCAGTTGTAGTTCTGTCTTCCTGGTGGCCTGGCCCACATATTTTCACTCTGCCACTGGCTCAGAAGCCAGCAGAGAGAGGAGCATCTGCAGCTTCTGAGATTGTGGGATGGGGAAATATTCAAGACACTAATGAAATTTCAAGCTAGGCGTGGACACCTAGCTGTGACAGAAGACGACTAAATTGGAATGATTTAAAATTCAAGACAGCCAGTAGGAGAACTTGTAAAGCCTTTTTTTTTTTCTGACAATTTTCACAGGATTCTGAAAGACAGAACTCAGTACAGAAGCCTGCTTTATACCAGACCCAGACATAGGATCTTGCTATTAATAACAGAGAGATTTCCTCGCTTTTCAGGATTTTGATTTGGAACAGGAGCCCTTATTCTCAGCTAGAGATGTACTGTCCAAAAGCCACATTTCTGGGAATTAACTCAATGGAGCTGGATACAAAAGGATCCTGACCTGAAATTTTAGTAATAAAACAAACTAGACCACCTCTGCCTAACAGCAATCAGAGCATCCAAATGAGTTCTCAGGTGGATTGAGAGATGTCTTCTTCCTTCGGCAAACAGCTGCTGCTTCTGCTTTTTTTCATGTATTCACTTCGTGACTGCAAAGTGGCTCTGATTCCATTTTCTGGCACCTGCAGCTTCAAACACGTGCAAAAGTAAGGCAAGTTTGCTAGGATTTGCCACAGGGCACAAGAGAAGGTGGGACTGGACAGGCTAAGTTGGCTGTTGTTTCACAGAAGGAGAAACAGTGCTAAAATCAGCTGCTATGGAGAAAAGGGAAATGAAAAAAAAAAAGAAAAAAAGGAGGAAAGCAATGAAATAGGATGGATCTTGATAGCAGAACAAGTGAGCTGCCTTGCTCCTGCTGCTGCTGTAATGTGGGAGAGCTGGTGCTCTGAAGACCTTGCAGCAGACAGCCTGTTCTCTGCCTTGACCTCTGGCAGACAAGTGCACGAGTCAGGCTGCTCAGGCAACTCTGCAGCTTGAATGTCTGTTCCTTGTCTCCTTCCAAAAAGGCAAGCAGGGTGACCCAGAGAATCATTCCTGATACGACATCAGCTTTCAGCTGTACCACACTGTAGTAAAAAACATCTCCCCCACAAAAAAGGCCAGGCATTCACGGCATCCTACCGCAGGTTTTATCCCCTTCCTGCTGTGTGGGAGTGAAGGGCAACTTGACTAGATTACTTATGTGCGATCTAACTTACAGACTGATGACTGTAGTTAATTCATGCTTCCAGCTGCTATCTGGTATTTATTACATAAATGCTGTGCGCATAGCGTATACACGTTACTCAAGGTTCTCCCCCAATATCGCAGTTTGAATAGAGAGACACACCATGCAAAAAAGTGCTGTAGGGGCTCCAGGTGAACTCTGGAGCCCTTATTGCTGTTGATCAACCTGTGACAAATGTGATCAAGGAAGTCAATACGCTTTGCTGTGAACGTGGTGTTTATGCTTGTCTTCTGTTCCACTAAACTGGTAGCAGGAAGAGTTACAGAAAGAGAGCATTAGTAGAGGACATGTTTATGACAGCAATAGCTGTTTTAAATGTTTCTCTACTGCTTTTGCTATCAGCCAAAGCTCACAAGCCCCAGTGCTCTGCAGCTGCACAGCTTCCGCACTTAAGGTTGCCATCCATCTTCGTTTCCATCAGACATCCAGCAACACTGCTAAAGCTGTCCTTACTATTTTACAGCACCACAAGGCTATGGAACATGACTGAAACATAGGAAAGAGCAAGATCTGATTTTCGAATGCTTGAAGGAAATCTTTCAGGTAGGAAGAATGTAAATGGGAGAGTAGGTGGGAGAAGAGATGGTAGTTCACCAGAGGCATTGAGCTCAGGCTTTGCAACTTCTTAAACCTCACTGCAAGTTACTCTCAGACACAAGGATCAGCAATACGATAAAAAAACTCAGCTGTCGAGAACCTCCATCTAGTTGTGAAAGGCCATGAAGGATAAGCAGGCAATTGCTGCTGTTAATTAGTCCGTTGCAAGTAACATCGTGCTTTGCTTTCTCTCTCATCTCCCTCACGATTATGCTGCATAAAGTTTTTAATTCCCTGCTACTGAAAACAGGAACAATCATTCTGATAGAGATATCAGCATAACAAGTACTGTACAGATACTCCAAAAAGGGCCAAATACCTTTAACATGCACCCTTGGTTCTCCATCCCATAGGGCCATAATTCCCCTACTTCTCTGCAGGATACAGGTAAGTCTGCAGAGGTCATGTTGTCCACTTGCTAGCTGCTCTTCTCGCGCAGAGCCTCTCTAGCCACAGATAAAGCCTAAAACATCAGAATGCCAGTGTTGCCATTAGAGCCTCAGAAAGGAGGGACTGTCGATTTTCTGACTATTTCACCAGTGCTTAGGATAGAAGGACAAACTTGCTGATGCAGGTCTGATGCATCTATAAGACGGCAGCTATCACTCCACAGAACAGAAGGGAACATTAGAACTTGTTGCAACAATCTCATTTCCCAGCTTCTTTCACAGATGCAGCGAGATAAAAATTCAAATTCATTTATACTTCTGGAAAGTCTTGGGGTGGTTCTGTTCTCATCATCCTTTGTTATTCCACAGAAATCTAAAGGCTATCTCCATTAGTTTCCTTTAAAAAGCAGATACAAAATAACACCTCCTTTCTAGCATTAACTCCAAATTTTAATAAAAAGTTTGATTTGTGAACTACAAGTCAGAAATAAAAACACAGAAAACAACAGCACCATTCTTTGCACAGTTGCTGAGACATGGCAATCTACAAAACAAAATAAATAAAAACAAACAATCAAACAACTAAGAATCACAAAATGCCTGATGTGATTGGGACTAACACATTTTCTTAAGGAGAGAATGGAGATAGATAATAGATAACATTAGACTGGAGACTTAACATACAACTAAGACAGAAAGGACCTAATAGCTCTCCAGGAGACTGTAGCAGCAGACTTTTTTCTGTAACTTTATAAAAACGCAATGAGAGGCCATCCACTTGACTGGAAGAACTAAGATTCAGCTCTTACTCTCCTTTTCTTTCAGTGAATACAAAGCCAGTGGAAAGGGAGAAAATTGCAAGAGAAATGGTGGAATTTGGGTTCATCCAGAAAATGAAGAGAATGCAGGTGGAATTTGGGTTCATCGAGAAAATGAAGAGAATGCAGGTTGGCATTTCTTAAGGTAACTGAGTAAAGTGTGGAACAATATTTTACCTAAACCTTCCTAACCGAGTAAATCTCTAGGTTGGGAACACAGCATCTGTTCTTGCAGCACTTGCCCCATTTTGGATCTTCACACCTCACACACAAGAAAATTGCAAGCTGGTTTCACCTGCTGGTTCTCATGTAACAGTTATGCATTTACATATTCATTCTCTTTTAAAGAATTTTTTGAATAAAAAATACCTCAGTTTAAGATTATTTTTTGTTCTAGAAAAGCTATGAGATTATATACTTTTGCTTTTCTAACCTACTTGTTATATTTTAACTTAAAATACATGTCTAAAATGTCACTCTATCTCAGACAACAGCAAATTGTCGCAATATTATTATAAAACATGCTATCTAGGTTTGAGAAACTCAATGTTTATATGGGAGTCAAGGGAATAATTTCCTTTGTTTGCTAATTTCTCTTAGAAATTTTTAAGAGCCAGGTAACAAAGTCTGCCTCTAGAAAAATCACTTGATCCTGAAAATTCAATTGACCAAATTCCTCACATCCCTGCTGAATGCCTTAACTGTGCAAGACATGTCCTGCTGACTCAGAAACTTAGTAAATCAGTGAAAACAAATGCTATGCAATGTAAGCTGCCAAACTGTTGCAAAGCTAAGTTTGCCGAGTGGAATAACGTTTTAGTTGATATATAATAAAGCTGCACACACTGCTGTATTAACAAAATACACCCCAGATAGATAGATACAACTATTTTGGTCTGGAGTGGGGACTGCAAGAAGCAGAAGATGGCATTTCAGTAAAACACTATCACAAACAAAAAGCCCCTGCAGCAAAACACTGATGTAAGACAACGAGGATGTGGGGCTGCTCTCCACAACAGCATCGATGTGCAACCGCGGGCATCGTGGAGGACCTCAGAATCTGTGAGTGAGATCTCAAATTCTGTCAGAATCCCCCCCTAATAAAGTGTCAGTCCAAAGCTCCACAAATGAAACTCCTTCAGCCTGAAGTGACATTAATGAAGATAATAACTGTCTTATGCTCAGACTTGTAACTCTAGGTTCAAGTGCCCTGTACGTTTAACAGCCAAAGTACTAGTGATAGACTCACTCTCCAAAAACTATATTTAGAATATGAAAATATCCCTAATAAATGCATGAATGTAGTAATGTACGATGGTTACCAACAAGACAATATTATTTTGCATACAATGAGAAATGTGGCATTCAAATGTGACACTAACTTTGAGATGCCTGGTTCGGTGTTTGCTATCCACATATATCTCTCTGTCTGTGCTTGTTTCAGAATCACAGATTTTCCACTTAGAGCAAATGCCACATTATCATCAGACCGTCATGCAGGATCTTACCCACATCAGAATCGGTAAGCCTGCTAGTTAAAAAACACACATCTTTGTAATAGTTAGAGAGAATTTGTGGCACAGGAACTGAAATGAGCCATTCAATCCATGCATAACAAATTGTTGTCTTCTTCCCGGTGGGTAACTACATTGGAAGCTGGCAATGAACAGGATTAGAGGGGATAATCACAACTAAAATAGGCAGGCCCAGTGGCTTTAGTGGGATGAAGTCCAAATATGTCAGCAATTAATTAGATAAAGAAGGTGACTAAGGCAATGCTACTTTCAAATCATGTAAATAAAATGCACGATTAATCAAGGCTCATGTGGGTCCAGAAGAGTCAATAGAGTTGCAAAAAATTCCGCTGCATCTGAAATTAGAGCATAGTTATCACAGCAATATAGTGAGGAGAATATGACATTTTTTTTTTCTCTCATCTTTCTGTTGCTTGAATAGTTCATGTCTACCAAAATTGTTTTGGACAGCTACTATAGCTTTCCATTAGCTTCACAGTTGGAACAAAAAAAATCCCTTATGACACTATAAAATAAAATATATGACACAGAACTGAGTCTGTCTGGTTCCACATGTACTGGGCAGTTGAGATTTACAGGAAAACTGTGAAGAATTAAACCAAAGCACCTCGGTTAAAATATAGAATATTTTTCTTTTTTTACATACCAAAACAGAGGCATCTTCAGGAAGGAAAGTAAAATTGTCTTGCTGTGGGGTCATTATGACCACTGGCTGCTCATATAAAGAACTCTATCATGCAGCCAGAGTAAGACTGTGCTTTAAAATCATAAGGCCTTCATATGACACATGCTGTGCATGGGGAAGGCAGTACTTTTTTAGGAGGAGGAAATAGTAAGAGGGAGTTACACTATTCTGCAAATACTAGAGCATTTAGAATAATTTATTCTGCAGGAGAGCAGATCTTGAGATAGATAGGCTGTTACTTTTTCCTATGTTTTGTTGCAAGATTTTGCTTTGTTTAGCTATGTCTATAGGCAAACCTATCATTCAGATATGGTTTCTCTGAGACTTGTACAGAAAACTGATGCATGTGACTATAGCAGAGGAAGGACAGATGAAGGTCAATACAATCCAAGCCCATGAGAAGGTAAGGTTTTTTTTTAAGGTAATCCCTTGAACCTCTCTCAGAGACCTTTTCTGTAGATACGTTATGTTTTAAGTGCAGGTGATGAAGGCAGAATAAGAAATAGCAGGCTGATCCCACATTACTTCCTGAGGTGTCAGTCCATTTCCAGGATTTTTACTGTCATCCTGGCTTCATTGGTATATCTAGTCCTGCTTATCTTCTTTTCACAGTATCTAACAAAGCAAAATTCGTTCAGATCATTGACTATACAATAATTGGGAAATATAATGAGCCTTCAGCATGAAGAGAATGATCATTCTGTTCATTTTCATGAACAGAATAAGCTGTAGGAGTTTTAGAAATGATGGTACCTTAATGTAATTACAAGATTGCAAAAATTTCTGTTTGAAGAACTTCTCTCATGTCCTATGTAGTATGCTTTCTGTAAAAAGCACTTTTTCTGTCAGTTTGCCACATAGCATCTCATTAGAGAAGCCTCTGCTCATCTTCAGCAGGAGGACTAATGCTGCAGAATAACAAAGGACGCACGAGCCAGAAGGTCAAGTCACAGCAAAATGTCACCTCTGTGCATGTGACTTTGACGACCAAGAGAACAACTTTGAAAGAGCCTTTATACCTCAGACAAAATGACACTGGGAAGACATACAAACATTAACAAGCCAAAGGAACTCATTCCTTTGTAGAGAACAGCAGAGGGAATCAAGATTTTCCAGTAAGAGAGTCACCAAAGTCCCAATAACACTTTTTCATCCCTTCATGATTTTGACTCTCCTAAGGAGCAAATCTCTTCAGACTGCAGCTCTCCTTATGCATAAGGCTATCCTGTAGTCTTCCTCGGAGAAGATGGCATCTACCCTCTTCCATCTAATTGAAACAGAGCGGTCTAAGAGAACTATCACCTGTCGTCTCATTCCTATCACTAGGAAGAGAAAAGAACAAGCAATCACATTGTAAAAAACAGTATTTCTGTTATCTTCATATCCCATCTCTTTAGGCCTGTGTTTTCTTTCTTCCTCTTTGGTTTTATTTTTCTTTCCCTTCCCTTGCTCTCTAATCATTTTCCCTCTCCAATTACATAAAGCAATATAGGAGGAATGGGAGTGACAGTGAAAGAAATATTATTTTTATATTTTTTTTATTTAATATCAACCAGCATCTTCCTTCCTTTTCATCACTTTATTGTCATCAAATATTACCTTCACAAGAGAAAAGTAGGAATTTGAAGTTAAGCTGAGGACAACTTTCTGTAAAACACTTGAAACAGAAAACTTTAAAATTAGCTGACAGGTGTTTTCCTAGTTGACAGCTGGCCTAGGCACTATGGAAAACAGCAGAGCTGGAGGGCAGACAGTGTAAAAGTAAGGCACAGACCTATTTGAAATTGGGCTGACTTTGTTTGCAGAGGCTTGCTGAAATCCTCATTTCAGACAGCCTGTTGTTTCATTGCTGGGTATTAAACACTAAGTTTCATCTGGGTTTGCACATCTACCCGAACTCTACTGAGACATATTCAATTATGGGACCAACTCTGAATAAGCTTTTGAATAAGTGAGCTTTTATCAAGGAAATCTTACTTCCCACTATTCAAAGGATATAGTGTATTCTTAGGGTTAAAATACATAGATTTTAATGTCAGAAAAATGTAAGGAAGAAATAAGAATAAGTATCTTTCCTAAATCCCTGAAAATGCCTTTCACTTGCTACGTGAACTTGGAAAAATCATAAATTATTCCACACTTTTGTTCTCCTTTTCAAAGAAAAAGGAATTATTTACATTCTCACAGAATGTTATGTTTGTTTGTTAGCTTCTCTTATACCATAGAGGTAAATGCCATGGCGAATAGTCTGTGTTATTAACATTACTATCTCATCCCAAGTGGTATTCACAGAGCTGTTGTTTTTTAGATATACAGAAGAAAATAGAAGCTCTGGGCATTTTTTTTCACTCATGAGTAAAACAGAATTAAGATTTAGTTGTTGTGCTAAAGACTTTAACTCTGGTTCCAATAGTCACCATCACATTTGTGAAAGTATTACTGCAGTAAGCAGATGTCATATTTCCATACGTCCTGAGTCAGGTAAAGAGAGGAGCACGCTCCCCAGGGCCGGTTACTGCATTGCCAGAATAAATATACATCAACCATCTGTCAGAAAATACTGCTGGGGCTTGGAAACTCACTGTCTCTGCTGTAGATATCTTTCTAGCATTACATTTGTGTATCACTGCTGTCCTCCTGCCTAGTCTGTGATGCTGCAGTGGTCTGAGAGGCAGAGAAACACGTGCAAGTTCTTCCCCTGTACCATCATTCACATGCTCATTCCCTCTGTACAAGGTGAATACTCAAAATATTTATGCCATTTCTCCTTAGCTGTGTTCTCCGAGGGAGCAAAAATCTGTATGTGTCAAAAATTAAAACTGGTTAGTATCATTTAATCTGTCTCAACCAGCAAAGCTATGGCAGTACCCTTGGGGGAGCCTGGTTGAGGTTTGTGGATTTAGCCTCCTCCTGCAGACTACTGTCTAAAAAACTCTTTATGATAAATCCAGCAACAGCCAAAGAGCAACAGCCAGCTTGTGGGCCAGCTTTAAACTGATGCAAGAAATGCTATTAAAATGGACACTCATTCAAGTGGCTTTCCGTTTGCATACTCTGGCCAAGCAATGTAGCTCTGAGTGACACACAGCACAAACCACTGGCAATTACCAGAATATTTGCCATGATGGCTACTTAAATTCAATTTGAGAAGCTGCCCTATCACAGACGTGCATGCACGATAACAGGGTTATGCAAGTCCAGTCACTTGGAAGCTGGCAAAGCTGTGCATACTGGAAAATTAAAAATTTAATTAATAAAACTGCTTCTCCTGATAGAAATCATCAGCTACAGCTGAATGACATTGTGGAGAAGGTTGAGTAGCAGAGTAAATACTAACTTGTAATACTAGTTATGAAGACAGCCCAGACTCAACAGAAAAACAAATGCTATAGTTTAAATCAGAAATTAGTTGAGCTAAGTAAACAGTGTTTTATCAGCTGCTGTTATATCACGCTGTTAGCAGTGTTGAAATCGCACGCTATCCAACCTCCTCTGTGCCCCATGCTCGCAGCATCCCATGCTTGTATGGATAGCAATGCCCTAACTGCAGGACAGAATTCCACTTTTCTTGGTGATGAAACAGACAACTTCTTCCCTAAATTAAAGAATTACAGTGCGTTACAGTCCTTATGATGAGGGATTATTCTTTAACTTAACGCAACGTGTCCACAGCTTTGGTTCTGGGACTCCCTGAGTCAATCTCCTGTGGCAGCTGCCGCACCAGCACTAATGAGCCTGGTTAATATCAATTCAGTAATTTCAAACTTTTTCAATACATCACATAATTTTGTGCTAATCCAGGGCATTTATACTCATTTATTATCATTTGACATAACATAATTCCTCATTTAATGCTAATTGAAAACTGCTCGTTTCTTATTCCAAAGAACATTTACTGTCACTTACAACTTATGGTTCGTTATAGAGCTATTATACAAATAATATCATCATTAAATATTATGTTTTGTCTAGTTGCAGAGCCTTTATGAATGGTGATACAGCAAAATGGAACACTCAAGGAATTTATCTTTACATCTTTTTACCAATATTTCTTCAAATTTTCATTATATTTTGTAAAATTTCTCACTGAAAAAGAAAGAGATAAAAGTGGAAGAAATGACTATTCATTTAAATTGTGTTGAACTCATCCTCCCTAGATATTTTTAATTTAAAAAAATGCGAAGTTGTGTTGAGCTTGCCTTCAGACTTTGTTTCTTCAGGAAGTGCACATTCCTGCTTCTGTGCAGACAAAATACTACCTCCTTCCTTGGCTACAAAGGAATGCCAATATTTATAGATTCAATAAACCGCCAAGAGGTAAACCACAGTGCACATCATCACACTTCTGGGTGGAAGATAGAATATTCTCTTGGGTGTTTGAATGCAAAAAAATTAAAGCCACTTTATATGAATAAAGAGCCTACTTTATAATTACAACTATTTGGTCGAAAGTCTTTCAGATTCCTACAAAGCTTTGTCAGTCACAGGAAGACAGATCAACCACAATAAGGATGTATGTGAAATGATCAAGTACAAGTCCCCAGTGGCTCCTCTGAAAGTGCACTAAATGGCTGCTTATTTTCTGGAATTGATAACAGGGATTAAAATAGAAACCTAAAGTGGTTACAGGTGTAGGCACAAGGATCTCCAGAGGAGCAGGGAGCAATATAGGCAATCAAACCAAAATAACACTATAGAGGGGACAGTAATCTCATAATTTATATTTGGAAAGAATGTTTTTTTCCTGTGGAAAAGTGTCCCTTTCCTCTGAGGACATCTTCATCCAAATCTAAATGCTTAAACCAGGAGAAATTAACTTTTCTACTTAGGGAGAACAGTAGAACCTCCCCTCTTTTACTTTTCATCATCCATCCTACTTTAAAGACTTTTAGCTTTGCTACCCTTAAGTTTTCACATTGTCCATCAAAAAGTCTCTTTTGCTGTAGGGAACTACAGCCTTTTTTGCATCCTTTCAACCATGTTTCACTCTGCTATCCAGACACTGGGAAAAATGTGTGAGATCCTCCCTATTCTCTGATTAGTAAAGACTGCTCTGACTTCTGAGCCTTGAAGCAGAGTTAGGATATCTTGAAGCAGGAGGGGCAGAAATGTTTATATCGATAGTGGGGTGGAAATTCCCAATTCCAACCCCCCTTTCTGTAGCAACCCAAAACATACTGCTTTACACATTACATTCCCTACTGACTTACAAGTAAATCTGGAACAGCCTTCTGTTTCCAAATATTAAATAGCACAGAGGATAAAAGCTACTTGCATGAAAACACATGCATCACTCTATGTAGTAAGCATAAAAAGACCATCACACCCATGTAAAAAAGCACTGGTGGGTGAATGGAGAGGAAAGTGGTCTTGAGTGAACTGCTGTAACTTCACCTGATGACAGACTACAAGCAACAGCTAGGGGAACCTCAACATACAGATTAAAATAAAATAAAATAAAATAAAATAAAATAAAATAAAATAAAATAAAATAAAAATTACAACAACAACAACAACAAAAAACAACCAACCAACCAAATTAAAAAAAAAAAAAAAGAAAAACTAAGCAGTTCTGTATGGGAAGGAAGATTTTTCCTTTTTTTCAGTCTGCTTGCATATAAGTTCTGTAACACAAGCTAGAAAAATGAAGCCTAATAAACCCAAGAACAGGATTTTATTGAAAGAGATGGTGAGGGCCTCTACCATTTACAGTGAGTCACCTTTTCTGCTTAGAGTCATGTTTCATCTCCAGGGATTTGAACTTTCCAAATCATTTATTGGATGAGAAGAGAGGGAAGGAGAGAGAAGGAAGGCGCTGATTCCAGCTTTTTATGTATGTACCACTGTTTCGTCATTTAAGTGACCCTTAAATTTATGTTAGTATATCATATTATTATAATATCTGTCTCAGTGTGCTACCTCTCCCTCTATCTTTCTTTTTAGTGCTGAGGGTTTTCCTTTATCTAATTTTACTAATAAGATGATCCATTTATTTGCTTATTCACTACAGTTAATCCTTATCCATAATACAGAAACATACGGTGGGATACATAATTCAAGAAAAGTTATCAAGAGAGTGATTCTTTTCCTAATTTGGACTAGGCAGTTCCTAAAAGCTATCTCTTAAGATATTTTAATATTCACCTTGCTCATTACTGCAGTTCTTCTTATCATTAATGATGTTAATAAAAGTAACAAAACTTTCCTTCCACATCCATTTACTCATACAACAGATTCTGTAAAATTCTGAAATCACCAATGCCCTGTTTTGCTCTGCTTGCATGGCTTAAACACACCTTGAAAATTCAGTACTTTCTTTCTTCCTTTTTTTTTCCTTTTCTTTTTTAGCCAGTGTGCTATTTGGCTTGCTGTCTATTAAAAACCTGCACTGAGTAGAAATAAAAAGAAAGAACAGAAAGAAATTCCTATTTACCTGTTAAAATTTTCAGTGTAGGTAATCTGCATTAGCTCTTTGGAGAAAAAAAAAGGGTGAGGAGGACAAATGAAAACAATCACAACTCTTAAATTAATAAGATCTCAGCATCTGGAAATCCATCACTGAAAATCTCATCAAACTTATAACCAAATATTTTTCCATCTATTCCCAAGCACATGCTGTAATTTACACTGCCTCTTTGTCCTAAACCCACCCCATAATAACATCTAACTTATAATAACCCGCCATATAATCACACTTTTTTTTGCCTCTACATTACCACTTGAGTTTTCACTGAAACAACTATTACCAGTGAGCCGTTGTCAGGTGACATACTGCAAAATAAGATGTAAGTGGTATTTCATAAACTATTATGCTTTTTTTTTTTAAAAAAAAAAGTCTTTTTCAATGAGATAACAAATGAGATGGTCTGTCAACAATTCAGGACCAGGCAATTCTGACAAATAGTAAGAGAAGTAGAATCTTGTGTGAAAAATCTTGCTTTCAACAATCTCCACTATACAGAAAAATTCTTGGTAAAAATTTCAAAATAGCTCAGCGTGACACTCAGTGGGTTACTTCAGGTTCAAGTCTGTAGTGTCACATCTCCACTGACCAGCCTAAGTTTTAAGACATTTTTCTCAACTTCATCCAGCACTGGAGATTCTGAATATCTAAATTCAGTGTTTCTGTGAAAAGCCTTAATTTTCATGATGAACAGTTTTCCCCTTCAAAAAATAAACAAGTGAAAAATTCCACACTAACTCTACCTTACATTAATGCTTCAGCAGTGAGTCACATTGTAGAGAAAGGATTATTTCAGTAAAATTACCACTACTCCTATAATATTAGGATAATGTATTTCTTTGAATATCTTTATATAGAAATAATGGCCCTTCAGAGTTAAAAGGCAATTTTTGTAGCCTGATTTCTTTTTCAAAATCATTAAATAATGTAAAAAAATTTACCAAACAATATTTTGTATATTTGATACACATAATAGTGGAAGTTTAAGAATAATTCAGGTATTTCTCTTTCAATTGACACGTTTAATGGTTGTACAAGGTATTGGGTAGAGTTTTACAGGCTTTAGGTTTGGAAGAAAACTTAATTACTTTAGATTCATGGGTTATTTTCTGTTATTTAATTCAAGTCTACAGGTTTTAACCAACTGGCTCTTTGCCAAGAAAACATTGACTAAGACTGTGAGACATGGTCCATTGCATAATTCTCTCGCTCGAAATGAGGTTATTACAACATGTTAGTAGTGTTGTTCAAGTAAAACAAAAACAAAAAACAAACCCAAGATATCACACAGTCTTTCTTTCCTTTCTCAGCTTATTTTTAATTTGGTCCTGTTCCAAACAACATTACTATTACAGTGTATTATTCCATTAAGTATGCATGAACATTCAGAAAGCAATTAATGCTTAAGAAAACATCTTCAAACAGTGAGGATTAAAAAAAAAATAATCCTGAAACGCTTATCATCTGAAAAGAAACTAAAAATAGTGAATTGTTATGCTTTGTTGATCTGGTAAGACCTTTTACCAGTCATTTCCCTCTCTCTGCTAGAAATACCTCCTTTCTGTTTAAATTTGTGTAGTTTTTGTTTAGAAAAAAAAAGTAATTATTATATTTGATTTTTTTTTCATTTGAAACTTCTCAAAAAAAAGCCTATCAGCCAGAATGTTGTCTCCTGCCAAATCATGTATTAACAGAACATTTTTAACCAAGTATAATTCATAATTTTCTTTTTTTCTTCTCTTTCAGTCATTTAGACAAAGGATCTACTTTCATCCATTCATTACACTAAATATCCTGTATCCACATACATTTTCTTTCTATTCATACTTTTCCCTAAAAATATCTCTGAACTTTTTCATAAACAGGAGAGATTTAAAACTCAAATCTTCCAGAGTAAGGCTATGATCAAAAGCATAGATAACTTCAAGAGTTCTCCCAGCAACCTAAGACACAGAATCTGCACTGCATTCTGGAAATCTTGAGGCGAGAATTTCATGAAATTCATTCAGAGAGAGCTGGATTGGGGAAAAAAATGTCTCTCTATGATAAGCTCAAGATAAATTTTACCAAATACTGCTTCAAATCACTAGAAGTAAAATACAACAGCCTAGTGAGCTGGTAAGAGCAAAATGCTCCTCCACAGAGCAAGTCTTACATAAAATAATGTGAACCTGAAACGTTTGCTGATTCATTTTTTATTCAGTAATTGCCATTTACAGAAGAAAATCCTCATATAAAGGATCATAAAAGAAATTTCTAAGTATTCACAAAAGACAAAAGTGAAAGTACAACATAAAATGAGAACAAAATAAAGTTTTGGTGTATTATAAATGCCAAATTTAAAATAAGGTGTCCACTCAGAATATTTCACCTAAGCAATCAAAATTCATTTAGCAGTGCCATGATCTTTCAGTAGAGAAGAAGCCCACTAGAGAACCACTTCCAACTGCAGGATACAGCATTTAACCAGAGAAACACAGTAGCAGCTGTGAGTCTCAGGAAATTCTCCATGCATTTAGCTCTCCTACTTAAGATTTCACTCTCCTCAACCATTATGGACTGATCTGGAAAGTTTCATCATCTTTACATTCTAGTTTTTTTATTTCTGATTTTGACATTTCAGATTATTAAAGTCATTGGTGATCTTCATATGTATGTCTAGCTCAGTGAAAACTTAAACTTCAGTGCAGAAATAGAGCTGCCTGGATACATACTGTCATCTCCTTCCAGCAATGTCTTTCGCAGCATAAAAACCAAAATAACTCCTCCACATCAATCAAATGCACCTCTGAAAACCATCCATTTGAAGTGACAGGATTAGATAAATGCATTGTCGAAAGGTTTCCTGATTTACTGCTACTCTGATTTACATCCCAAATATTTCTCTGGGACGGATGGAGATTGCGTGACGTATTAATCAGGAAATATTTTGGCTCTTAATTTGTTTCTAGTAAAGCAATAGTAAAACGTGTTTATGGAAAAAAAGATGAAAGTTGCAGATTAAAGCCCAGTGTGGCAGTTGCCCAGATCCCTGCTCTGCATCCTGCCCTCAGCAATGCCAGCTCCACTTGCTCGGCTAAAACCACCTCTGTGGCACATGCAAAGGGACGCTCGTCTTTCCTTTGTGCCAGAACAGCTGTGGAACAGGAGCTTTCAAAACCCTTCTGCCCAATAAGCAACTCATCTTAGTCCATCAAATACAGAGAGTTACATAGCACCAAAATGTCACATTTAATCCTTTCTACATAGGAAACGCAAAAGACAACCCCCGTATTTCACACGCAGTTAAATAATTAGAGAGGCTGTAATAAATATTCTTTGAACCTACTAGGGAGGTTTTCAGCAGAACTAAAGAACTATCCACTCTGGTATTTTTAAATGTAAAAGGAACCCAAATGAAAATAAAATAAATCAAACAAGCAGTGTTTTGAAAAACAATGTACTGAGAATGCTTTCTTTAGTACTGACTTGTAAATCATAAAGCTGCAAGATGAACTAAGGCCAGTTGTTCCGTATTTCTTTTTTTTTTCAGAAATCCTTTATATTTTGGGGGGATTATCTTTTCAACTCTGCTCGCTGACACATATACATACTGATGTATGTTTTCATTACGCTAGCACGCTGATAACTTTGGCACTTGCAGACTTTTTTATGTTTCACTTGGCAAGGTTAATCTACCTCAGATATGATCTCTGGCATGGAATTTCCTCTATTCCAACGCAGCAGGGGGATAACTGTCTCTACACTGAAAACTAATTTAGCTGCAGCAGAATACTTGCCTGTGCGAATACAATCGGTGACACAAATGACCGTGCTTTACTCCCTTCTCACCTTGACATACGATCAAGGTGCCTTGTCTCGTCTTTTTCGCATCTTCGCTGAGTTTGAAAAAACCCACAGTGCTGCCTAGAATTCTAAATATGCAAGAACACACTCGCTCTACAGACAGTGCTGGCTAAATCATTAGAAAGAGGCACATATGCACAACTACCTGATTTACAATCTTTGTCACGAATTCACCAGATTGTATCATATTCACCAGATCACAAAAAGGCATAGCTTTATTTGATTTATTAATTTTAATTGGATTTTTTAAAGTGGTAATTTTTAACAGTGGGAAAAGTAATAACTCCCTCTCTGTATTTCAAATGTCAAAATGCCATGTTCAGGTTCTTTGTTGCTCTTTCCCAGCATTGTTGGAAATTTGCACATTAATTTATGGAACTTACTTTCAACACCCTTTTGTTTAAAAGTTTAGAAGTTGAAAACATTAACTCTTTATGCAAAACATTTCAATTTGTAAAGAGAAACATAGCATCTGCAAAGTCTTTGTTCTTTGGGCAATAAATGCTATATGCAAACTCATTAAGTAAGTGGACCTAGTTCTAGCAAAACATATTACCCCGAGTCCCACAGAATAACTGACTAAAAGGCCACTGAAGTCAATGGCAACTGCAGACAGGTATGGACTCAGACTTTTCTCCCCTGTATATGGAACAGTATAGACAGATATTTGACAAATTTTCCTCTTAAACTGCAGAACACCTGACAATCTGCCTCTAGCTATGCCTGAAAGTAATATTTCAGCATGAAAACCAGGTCATCCAGATATTGGATTCTCTCAGTCATAATCAGTCTGTGCTGAACTTTCCAGGATATCTTTATAGGAAAAAAATAAAGACAGAGGGATTGTTTTGCAGCCCTTGGGCCAATGGCATAGACGTAATAACTAACAGGGCTGCTTCACTCCAGAGCACACAGTCTGCAGCCACACTGCCCACGACTTGACTTTGGGTCTCCTTGGTGCTCTAAGTGCTGCCCTGTGCTTTGCCCTAAGACACAGTTCAGGGTCTGTGTGTATGTGCAGGTTCCAGTTCAGAGGACCAGAAATACAGCAAGGGCTATGTTATAGTCCAGGTGCAGCACAGCAATCACATGAGACTGAAGGTCGGTGTTATTTGCCCTCAGGTGCAGGTGCGGATACTGAAAGGTGTAAAGGTAGAGGACACTGTGCCAAAGCTGGTGCAGCTTTGCCCACACCATTCCCAAACTGCCCAGGAGCTGTCTTGGAGAACACAGTCCAAAACTGAGCCAAATAGGAAGGCAGCAGTTTTGACCTCCGGTCGGAGGTCTAGCCCTTCGTCTTGCTTCTCAGATCCTTTTCATAGAGCAGTACTGACAGATCTAGAGCACTGAGATAATATTATTTCATCATTTCCAGCTATAGTTGCAGCCTGCTCATGTCTGCCTTTCTCTAGAGCTGAAAGCAAGCAAGCCCAAAACAGTAATTTTTGTTAAAAAATAAAATGTGTTAATGTAAATGTACTACTTGCTCACACAATCTCTGTCTTAGGAAGGTCAAAAACAACAGCCAAAGAGTTATCCTAACTCTTTGTGCTTCTTTGCAACAAAGTCTCTTTGTTTCATTTGACATTTCTTTTTCTAAAACTCAGTCTAAGGAAATGGGAAATCTGTATATTAGGAAACAATATAATTATTTCTTTGTTTTGCTAGGCAATGTTCCAAGTCCCAATAAGGAGGACTTAGCACAACCAGATCATTGTCGCACGAACATAATGGTCTAATGATGTTATTTACTACTATATAAATAAATAAAGAGGAAAAACAACTCCACATTTTTGGTATTTTGAAAGGAAGAATTATGAGATAGATATATTCTACAGTTCAGTTTTTCACAATGTAAAACACAATGATGATCATCACATCAATACTACCAATTCAGATGACGGTATTAACACTCACATGAATGATACATTATGACAGCAGGTTGTAAAACTGAGCAACTCCAAAGTGGAACTCCAATCCTAATTCAGAGTAGCAGAACAACTGATTACACACATACAGAGATTGATTGCTCGTAGATTTAAAGTGCTTTCCTGATTCCGGTCAGTAAAAAAGGACCCAGGTAATGCAAAACTAAACAGATGCCTTTTGAATTTACATCTGATGTCATTTAATGATTTGGGCTTCTCAGCATTCTCTGCATAGCTATTTAACACGTCCATTAATAATTAGCAGAGTTGACAACATCTGACTGTGCAGGAGAGAGACACAAAAGTGTGGGAGGAGAAAGATTTGGAGGATGGCAGCCTGTCCACAGTTCAGGTAATTAAGAGTTTTGGACAGCCAAGACTCTGCTTGCTTTATTCCTGTTTTTTTGTTTGTTTGTTTGTTTTTTTCAATTTAAGTAAAATACAGCTAATGTAATGTATATCAGTTTTAACAGTGAAAAATTTCCTTTGGCAAAAGATGAAACAGTAATCTATTGTTTCAAAGTTGGAGTGCTGAAGGAGACAAAGGGGTAATGATTTTGGAAAAAAGAAAGTATCAAAGGACAAATCTCCTGATGGTAGAAAATTTAATGAGGTCTTTTTAAACTACCAATGGATTTTGTGTCATTAGGCTCTTTTATACAGTGCTTATGTTCTTTTTTTAATTATTGTAGGAGTCTTCTTGATATAGAAAAAGAAATAAAAATAACATATGATGTTTTAGTCTTGAAATCAATAGTCTAATTCAGATTGTTTTCAGTGGGATGGAATTCAATAAGAGTTTCTTTTTAGCACACAGTCTTTGCTTATCCACAGTGTAGGTAGAGGTAAAGATGGGGAACTACTTCCTTTTCTTATGGTTCTCAGTGAGAATGTAGCAGAGAATAAATCTCTTAGGGAAGTTAGAAGACTAGCTACCAAATAACCTTTCGCCATCAGCAAGATTCTTTTTTTTTATTTATTTTTTATTTTCTTAAGCTAAGCATACTAGATGCTTACTAAAGCTCTACTAAAATTTACAAACACCCACCCTGTTCCACTACTGTGAAATCTGTTCTTTCCACCACCTTCAAGCAGCTGCCACAGATCTTAGAGGACACTACATTTCTCCCCATTACTCAATCTGCCTGTGAAGGCAACCATCTGCAAAACATCCTCTTGGCCACGTGGTGCCTCAACCAGCTGTGTCAACTGCGTGGTGCAGCTGCCACCTGAGAAAATACTTAAAAGCAAAAACGCTCTAAGCAAGTGGGAAACTGAAGGATGGGTGGCTTAAAACTGGAACACAGAAATTGAGGAAAAAGAGTGCATGGGACACAATAGCAAGGAGATAAATGACAACTTTCTGCAGGCAGGTGAGCCCAAGGGGTTTCATCAGATTTCTTTCCCCTTAAGCAATGTGTTGTGTTGCTAGAACCAGTTTAATACCTTCTCTTCTTAATATATTCCAGGAGAAAAGAAATCTTGCTTCAGCCTTCTTTCCCCTAGGAACTCAGAGGGGTAACGACTGGAATGAGAACAAATTCTGGAAGATGATGGGGCAGTGTGAATGCTCCCCATGCCTCACAATCATGAGGGACTAAAATAGAATTTAATAACCTAACTTTGTGCTACGTGGTGCTGCATGGGTCTTGTGTTGAACAGTGAGGAGCTGAAACACTGAGGGATGCAGTTGGCCCAAATTCCTCAAGAACTCAGAGGTAGGGATAAGTCACTCATGTGAAGAAACAAAATCAGGGAGTGAGATTAAATTATCTCTTCACCCCAATTAGTACCACTAACAGGGAAAATCCACAGATGACATAAGCACAGAACACACTTGCTTTCATTACAGCTACCCTGTTTTAAAACAGCTAAAGATATGACCTGACAATCTTAAATTTTTTTTCTATTCTGTCCACCTTTGTCAATTACTGTTTTGTTCTTTTTTAAACACAATCTTCAGAAAAAAATATCATTGCTTTATGGAAAGGAATTCAACAATTTACTACCCAACATTAATAATAGAAAGGTGATGACCTGGTACCTCATTACTGCCTAGCTACTTATCTCTAGTGTGCAGAGAAATCACATCAATTTTAAATAAAAGAGCAATTATTAAAAAAAAGTTTGTCATTAATTAAAGTTAGAGTGTTGCCAGTCACTACCAGTTACAGTAACTAGTTTTTAGGTTTACAATAGAGTTTAAACATGGAGGTTAAAATCAACTTCTCTGTTATGAAAGTGCATCACTAGATCCACAAATTGCATTAGACCTCCTTTTCAAATTTCTATTTTTGGAAGGTATACTCTGCACAAAGTTAGGTTATTTAACAATGCAATGTTAATGTTGTATTATAAGTCAAAACAGATATAATCTTGTTCTTAATGTTTGTTTTTACCAGTCTTTGCCTCTAAGCCTGTTTTGGTTGCTAATTTGGAAATCATTTGAAGGAACTGAAATGGAAGGCTTCAGAGAATAAGACACCTAACCTAATTGCATTTCTTAAAATAAATTATGCAAGTGTGCATGAGTGTGCATGCACACCCATATTGCCCACATTATTAAATCACTGAGCTTCTTTTTAAAATCTCTTTAGAGCTAAGTGAAAGAAAACCTCTGTTTTCCATTGCTTTTACATGGACTGTAATTTAATTTGCAAAGAAGAAGAAAGCCTTTATTAATACAAAGCATGAAATTACTGTTGTATTCTCCAAATAAAATCTATTACTTGGAAAACTACTTTTTTAAAATTCTTTTAAAATTCTAAGTTATGTAAACTGAAATCTTAGGTAGAAATGTTTTGCTACTGAGGAACATTGTGGAGTAGAGGAGCAAAAGAAGATCTGAAAGATATTAAACATTAAGTAAACATTAAGCTTGAGGCAGTGTGTGAAAGAGAATCCAAATATCCATTCTCCAGTCCCCTCCCACAGTGTTTCTCTCTCATCTTTTTTTTTGGCTAACAAGGCCTTGGCAGCCAGACTCACAAGCTTATAAAGCTGACAGGGCAGATTAGCAGAATCTAAGGCTTAGTTGGCAATGTACTCTACAGTTACCAAGGTCCTCTTTTGAGCAACCTTAATATTTGAGTAATTTACACTTTTCTCATCAGCCAGCCATATGCAGGAAGTTAATAATCAGTATGCCCTTCTCAGGGATGACTTAATTCCCTTCAGTAGCTAAATGAAGCTGAAACCCATCCAGGACAGTATACATCTGGGATAGTATTATTAGGTTTGGAGGGCATCACAGACAAAAATTGTCTACATTCAGAGCACTTCTTATTCTCACACCATTCACCTCTGTACAATTTAGTAGCATCTGTATCTAGGCCCTTTTTAATTTTTTTTAGCTAGATGTCTGTTTTTAACATCCTTGTAAATAAACAAGGAATTGTCACAGAAAAGCTCAGTGTAGTCTTCTGACTTTGAATTTTGAGAAAATCTCACTGAGTCTCTTCTCTGACTATTGTAAGCAACAAATGTTTTCCGATGCCTTTAGAAGGAACACATCGCATCTCCCTGACTTCTTCTAATATGCCCACAAAAGAAAATTAATCTGCCATATATTACTTGAGATTACATAATCAGACTGCTTGAGCAGATTTGGGGTAAAAGAAAGGTGGGGGGAGTGTAGAGGAAAGGATTCACACACATCTGTATTGTGAAATGAAGAAGTTGAACACAGATACTTAGCAATTTTTCTCCTAGCTTCATGGGAGCTAAGAAAACATGGGAAGACTGATGATGTTCCTGCTGGTCATTCACTCTAGAAATCATTTCTAATTGTATAGGAAAACTATCAACTCACTGGGAACATTTTAGCACTCTACACCAGATATTAGGTCTAGCATTACTAGGTTAATGATAAGGTAGTGGAAGTCTTGGTTATGCTCCGGGCACTGTCAGAAAGCTGGCTGGCTGAAAGCAATTCCTCTGCATTTGACAGATATGCTCATTATGCATATTATTACTATGCTGCTCATTTCAGTGAAACAAACACATTCGTAAGTCTATTTTCTCCCCACTGGTACTTACAGAGATCATGCAGATATGAAAGTATGATCTATCCTCTTTCCCACCTCACACTTCATCAAAAGAATGATTACATTTCAAGCTGCTGCCTTGCTTTGCAGGGAGGAAAGCTTTTGCTTTCGTGGGTCGGAACTAGTTGAACTGTAAATGACAACTCAGTTCATTCATCATTACTAAGCACGCAAAAAAACCCCAGCTTGATTGGGAGATCACAGGGTAGTACAGGTGACAAGGCCACATTCTTATTCAGAGAGCCTTGAAATAACAGCATAGCAAACAGAATAATCACTGCACATAATAATACAGTTACAGGGAGATGGTGAATGATATTTACTCTCAGAACTGTTAAATATCCATAATCACTCAAAGGAAGCATTGGACAATCTATCATCACAAATCAGACTTATATGCAAAGAGTTGAGAGGTTCCCTTTGACATGCATGAGAAGTCCTACATCTTCAGATGAGGTCAGAGAAATAAAAAAAAGCAGGATCCTTTATGAGCGAGCCTTATTTTGGAAATCTTATTTTGCAAAATTTAAGGAATCAAATTTTGGTTCTGTCTCCAATCAGAAAATGCAAAAGAGCACAAATTGCGTCTTACCTACAAGACTTGAACATTTTTTTAACCTCAGGCAGGTTGAGAGCACAGTTAAATAGTTTTTTAAGCCAATTTACGCACAATACTGAAAGAAGAACAAAGAAGGTGCCTTCTTGTTTGTTTCAAACCAACAGAGAGTTTGTCACTGAAAAAGTAATGAGTAAAGTTCACTGCAACAAAAAATAGCTATAGAAAAAAAAAATCAAATAATCTCACCAGTAGAGTTGATGGGCCACTTGGATGCTCTGAAGAGAGCGATTCAGTAGGAGTTTCACCAGAGGGCTTTCAAGACTCCATTCAAATTTGAGTACCTTAACAGATAAATTAATAACAAGAATTACTTACATGCTCATTTTGCTCTCTTTCCTTTACAACAAAATAAAACAGAAAGAACATTATCTTTATGTGATTAGTTTGAACGAAATAATCTAGAATACAGAAAATGCCCTAGAAATGCAAAGAAATTTCAGGCATAGGTATTTGCCATCATTTGGCCAGGGATCATCAGGATTTGGTCTGTGATAATATATATGCAAATATGCAAGCCTCCATCCTCTCTCTTGGAAAGTAAAAATGCTATTTTCAATGTTTTACCTGATTTACTCATTTGAAAATAAACCCCATCTGAAAACTGCCTTGTGAAACAGAAGCTGTGAAAAGAGAAAGGCCCTATATACTGCTCCTAAGGTGCTGCACACTGTGAAGGTGTGACAATTTCACTACTTCACAGTAATAGATTACACAAATATGTGTGTATGAACAAATATATAAATATATGTGTATACATATGTACATGTAAATATATGCACATGAATGTGTGTATATATATAAAAAACACAAAGGAATCTGAGGAGCTCTGAAATACTGTCAGCTATGTGTATATTATATACAGTAAGGACATGAAGTCTTGAAGTCAGCTGGCTGCTTCTTAACCACAAAACAGAGCCAATTCAACCACAAAACAATTGCTATCAAAGCACTTGGGCCTGTAACCTGAAAGATGTTTATTTCCAGTGAAAAGCAATGTACATCTCTAAAGAGACTATTCTGCACCTGAATTGCTTGGTTACTATGCGCTGACAATGATTTCCCCTGTAACTGCAGTATTTGTACTTCAATACTGGATATTGCCATCAAGAAAACTGATTCATTGCAACACCCTCTGCTTTGACTGCAATGAAACCCTGACACCACTAGCCCCTAGTCTGATACTCATAGCAGCATTTCTCTTGTTCAGACGAATGCTTTTTTTTTCCCTTTTTTTTTGTGGAAAGGCCTCTTGTAGTATACAGAAAAATTCACTCAGCATGCGGAAAGAGAACCATGTCTCTAGAGCAATCTATTGCTCAACTCTCCTGTTAATTCAATCACTGCATCAGCTGATTAGTCTTTCTTATTTATTCTTCTTATAATGTATCAATCAAACTGAAATAATCTGAAATGTTTAATGAAGTTATTGATCTGGACAGAAGACTTCCTTGGCTATCAACCTCCTCCTTACCTGAACGAGCTGTGGGAGGTATTCTAACAATTCATCATTTGACAGATTTTCTATTTGTTGGACTGCTGTTCTGCGAATATCTTGATCTGGAAAACTAGAGCAAAACAAATAGATATCATTAAGAGCTACTGAACCACTGCTGATGCACTGCAACTCTCCAGAGCTTTCACTGATACAAAACGTTAGAAAAACAAGTTTGCTCTCAAAATGGGATAGGAAAAAAAAAAACAATTCACTTGCTTTACTGTAACAGGAATCAAGAAACATACGGTGGATAATCAAATTGACTGTTACGATGTCATACAAGGAAAAACAACCCACAACACTGATCTTCAGATAGTTTTTTTTTTTTTAATTTGACCCATCATATATTGTAATTTCCTTTATTTGTATTGAAGCATGAAGCAAATTAGGGCCTTCCCTTCCTGCTCTTATTTAATTTAAATGAGAAATTTCTGTGCCATGGGGACTTTTAACAGACAGTTGAGGACTTCTTTTGTTCTGACTTCCAAGAAAAAATCTTGAAATTTCCCACAGAAAGGGTTTGTTTCAGATAATTTTCTCCAGTGTCAACTCTTCTGCTTCATATTATAACACAATAAAATATTTTAAGCAGAACTAAAGTTGAAATGAAAAAAAAAAAAAAAAGAAGTTTTCATTTTTCCTAAAGCAAAATTTTGTAAAGAACTGACATATCTGCACAGAAAATTTCCAAGTCAGTGAAACAGCCTTTTCTGATGTGAAAATGTTCAATGAATATTCAGGGTAAACTCTATTCTGAATAAATACTGGCTGGTATCTGAGTGGATGTGGGCTGACTATAGACTTTGCCGTGGAACTGTAGAAGTAATCCAGATGAAAGGATAGTGTAGCAGCCGTTATAAAACAGGGAAAATAGGCTGGACAATAGAGGTGGTCAAAATATTTTTAAGAAAGAAAAAGAATGCAACTTAAGTGTAACCTGACTGCCTGATCAAAACTGACTCTAACTGCAACTTTTTCTCTTCTCAGAAGCCAACATTTAAAGTGTCTCTCAACTTTTCAAAGCTGAAAACGGTCTTTTAAGGATTTCTTTGGGAAAAAAAAATGATTTCTTCTTTTGATGTGCTGCAGATGTGACATTAATAATGATACCCACAGAGCTTCGCATGCAAACAAGTGAGCAAAATTTTTTCCCAGGTGGCTGTTTTGCTCCTGGTGGGCTGAGGGTAAGACCCTGCCCCACAGAAAACAGTGAATTCCACCACTTCTGAACTGATAGGGCTGTTGAGCTCTTTTGAAACCTCCATCGTGCTAGCTTGGCAGGGTAGGTGTGCATACAAGATGAATAGTAAAGGCCACAGATTTCACTGTCAATTTGGCCTAAAGGAAAACCTTTTGAAACCTGAGCTGTCATGTAGGCAGCATGCAGAAGGCATCGTGGGACTACCAGTATTACTGCTACATGTGTTCAAAAAGCGGACTCCTCTGTTCCAGGCTTTCTGGCCAGCACCTTCTGCCAACAATATATCCACTTGAAAAATAAATCAGAAGTGAAACACAAGAGAGAGTACCACAGTGGCAGCAATTATTGCTGATTGCTATCAAGAGGGAAGGAGAGAAAATTGTAAAGGTAAGTGTTCAGAAGTACAACGGCACTTTTAGGTTTAATAAAATAACGAGAAGCAAAACAATATGCATCACCAAACATGTTTTGCTCATCAAATTAATTGCAGGTCCCCTAATAAACACACGTACATTTAGAAAACAAATGGTTGATAGTTGCACCGACTGTAAGGTCTGGTTTCTGTGCCGCAATCATCTGCCACCTGTAGGACTTTCAAACTAACAATATGGCTTGATCCACATTTTAGGATTTTGTTCGTCAGTTATGACACATATTTGATGATGTTTTTAATAAAGCCTATAATTGTTTGCCTAATGATGACAAGGTCTTGATGGGGAGGGAGGGAATACTTTTTTTTTTTTATATAAAGAGGTTATTTTAGTCCCAGAGTAGCCCATCTTCCAAAGGTTAATTTTCATTCTTCTCTAATTCAAGAAAGCCTATTACAAATATGACATTGCTACTTGAATATTCACAAGCCTATTGAGAACAAAACACATTTGAATAAAGATGGCATATTAAAAAATAATAATTCTGTGTATGTGATTCTATCATCTAATTACACAATTGCTCCACAAAGCTTTTCTGCCAAGACTGTGCAGATAATCTGAAAATTAGTCTTTCACTTTCCCTTCTTGCCTAGTTCAACAGGTTACTGAAGAGTGAAATATGTTCTTTATAGGCACCAAGTCATGCAGAAAAATGCTATTACTTAGTTCCTGCTTGTCCTTACTAGCAGCCAACGTTTGAATATATCCAGTGTTATGATGGAAGAAATTGTTGTATTTTTCCAGCCAAACAAAGAACGAGAAAGTTATTTTAATCTCAGCATTTCCACATAATCCAACATTTGATTTCTTTCAAATTAGTTTGCAAAAAGGGACATATCCAAGTTAGCAAAAGAATTTCTAAGAGATATGAGTAGAATAATGATGAGTTCAAGAGCATAGGCACTGTGGTGAAAAGACTAGAGGTGAGTGTGTTTCGGGAAACATGCCTCTTGTCACTCTACTCTTGAATAAGATTTAGGGTAATTTATTTCTCTCGGTTACTAAATTGTTTCCTCCAGCATTTGAATTTCAAGGTCGGCTTGTAGTTGAGTTGAACCATTTTGAAGGAATGACATGTCCTTTTAATCACCTGACAATTTGTTAAGCCTCAAATGTAATACTCCTCGCTCTCTTGAATTTCAATGTTCTTCAGGGCCACAGAAACAAAATAAAAAAAATAATGCTATCTAGTTTATCCCATACATTTGTATCTAGGAATTTGAGCAACCATACACAGTCCTCAGAAACATGAGAATTATAGTAATACTTATAAATTCACACAGTATTTTATACTACTTGTGCTATTCATACTTACATTCATAAGCTTTATCTGCAAAAAGTCACTGTCATGGTAAGGTCCAGAAGCTGATCCGAATAAAAAGCCCTAGCTTTCATGCTGCTGGAAACTCTTTCTTTTTGTGGTCTTCTAATCAATTAGGCCTAGAGGGGTTTTCCTATGAATAATCTGGCAAACTTTTGAGTGCTGTGTCAAATCTGATTTCAGTAGTTCATAAATTACTCTTGATTAGAGGACACAATTAATTGATTTTTTGGCTCAGTGACTGAATGCAAGAAATTGCTTTAGGCCTAGGAGAAGCAGCTTTGTAGCAAAGAGATTTGGGGACAGCTAAATTTCAGGGCTTGCTACAATGAATATGTAATGATTCCTACCTCCTGAAAACTCTGCAGCACACAGATAAGATCACTACATTGCCAACAGCCCTATGCTCAGGCCACCGCCCTAGGAAGCCCGAGCTCATCAGATCAATTTTGGCAAGAACTTGAAGCACTGACTACCACAGTCCTCACTAGTGGTTTGTGTCAGCGGCTTCTGAGGGGCAGGAGATTCAGACCCTCCTCTCTTCACAGCTCTTATGATTGTCATCCAAATCGCTTTGTGAATTTAGCTAGAAACATAGCCTGAAAACAAAAACTTTGTAACAATGCTTGTATGACTCTGTATATTTTTATTACTTCAAACTATTTGTTATTTTTGACCAAGATTTCCCATTGCTTTTAGTCATCTTGGTTCTTTTTTTTTTTTTTTTTTTTTTTTTCATGACAAAGAAGCTATTGGTCAATAAATCTTAAGTGAAAAGAATTAGTATATTACTCAGCCCAATCATGTTGAGACATACTCTAGCTTTCTTTGCTTTGAATTATTTTGTTTTTACTTCCTTTGGGTAATGTCTACTCCACAATAAGGTTTTGCCTTCTCAGAAGTTTGTTCCATGCTTATATGCTTAGGGTCATTACTGAAGAAAAAGCAGTATGTAAATAGTAGTTGTTGTGTCTAGTTGTTGGCAACAACTTAAGACTATTGGAACTTCCAATATCAACTTCCAATTGGAAATTCTCACTTTAGAGGTTGTCTTGCAACCTGGATTCTTCCATAAGAAGTTATGAAACTGATTCCCTTTGATATTTAACATGAAAACCTCTTTTGCCATTTTAAAATCACACTCCTTTATTCCTTTCCCCCTGCATAATGCAGATGACTGACAGCCCTCCATTTTATAATTTCCCTCAAAGTAGGTAGGTGCCTCTTGAGACTTTACGACAATTTCTGAAAAAGTTGAATTTTAAGCTGAATGAACATATACTCCAGCTTATTTTAGAAGTAAGAATAACTTACCATCTTTGATTCTTTTCATATAGATAGCCAGGAGGGAGCTATTTGAATAGCTATATTTTTCAGCTAAATCAGATCCAAACAGAAAAGTTAATGCCACTACAGTGTCCTGCGGATTTGCAATATTGTCTTGAGATTTTGGCATCTAGCAAACAGTGACTTGATTATAAATAAAAAATAGATGTACATTTGATTTTTAACAGTTATATTATCCTAATTGCATTGCACAGTCTCAAGTAGCTGGGGGATATTTGTCCGGTAAATGGAACATTACAATTCACTACATTTTTTAGCACCTGGGAGTCTCTGCACAGAACACCTTTCATGTGCCATCTTTTCTGCTAGAGGCTTGTGACGTGCCACACAACTGTGCAACTGCTTTTACATTTTAAGTATGAACTTTAAATTTGGTTGCACTCTCGCAAAAGGAAAGACTCCGGCCCCAAGAAATGTATCTATCTCATCAGGTCTGTTGGAAACCATGAAGGCAGAGGTAACAAATTGCTGGCATCAAGATAGCAATCCAAAGCCCTCCAGCAGGTAAAAGACTGCATGTCACTGACAGCTGCAACTACGTTAGCAGAGAAAGCCCAGAACAACAGTTTAAAAGAACACAAAGCTAAGCTTTGGGTGACAGTTAAGTATTTAAAAAGCAACTGGACTACAAGAGGGAAGGTGTTTGAAGAATGAAAGTTAGGGAACTTTTAGTTTTAACATGTTTGTTACAGTTAATACTAGTAAGGTTTCCTTCCTTATCGATATTGAATTTTTTTCATTCCTTTGAAGGCTTCTAAACAAAGCATTGTGTGAGTGTATTAAAACTAGAAAATGGTAAGAACTTCAAGGAAGTAAAGAAAGAGCAAATACTATTTTTAAAAAGGGACACCAGATTTTCATAATTTTCAGTTGGAAAGAGTAACACATGCCCTTTTCATGACAGTAAGACATGCATCCTCTCCCTCTATTGCGACACACAAAACTGAAAGAACCTTCTTCTGAGTTGCAGAGTTCACAGCCAGTTACATTGCCGGGCTGCTACAGTGATCTGTAGAATTTACTCAATGAAACCATACTTTAACTAATGTTCACATAAAATGACTTCAAGATCTTTTGTTTAAACAATGAGTAATAGGTTTAAGGTGTCATGGAGACGCTGTGGAAAACAATATGCTATGTCAAGAAGGAGAAGAGTAGGAAAAAATGATCAGGAAAGGTTTTACCTTATGAAAATAGTATAGCTTAGAAGATTCCCTCAACCTTGGAGACAAACTTGTTAACTGTTAAGTTAAAGTAAAATGAATCAAATAAAACTCCAAACATGGAAAACTTGTGATTATTTACGTTAGATGTAAATCTGAGATGTAAATATTAGATATTAAATGTAGCATGCCCTACCCTACCTAGTTGTCCATTACTATTGTACTTCATATTTCTCAGCAAGGAAGCTAAGATAACTTCCTTACTGGCAAGGAAGGGAGCAGGTAGTGAAAAAACTAGGGAATTAATCATGATTTGATGCTTATTATGAAAAATTGTCTGCTCCCAACAAGCTAGATTAGGTAATGTAACGTAAATTATCACTAAATTTCATGCAAATTACTACAAAGCCATTTTAAAGCTTTATCTATAGTGTTCTGTACAAATTAAGTTTAGATTTTTCCTTTATTCATATCTTATTTCTTTGCATAAGTCCATGTTTGCTTTCTATATTGAAATACAACTACAGCCTTAAAACCAAGTAAGATACAAACAGGAAAGATATGCACTGGCAAGATAAGCTCTTGCTGTATCTTTCTGATAAATACTCTTTTGGGCATTGGAAACAGGCTAAATTCTGTTTTACTAAACACATGAAAATCTGATTCAACACTTCTGAAATGAATCTGGCTTTTAAAGGTGCCAGAACAAAATCTGCGTTCAAGCTATCGTGTTTGATTATAATTATTGGTTAGGTGAGTTTCACATATACTGGTATATATTCTAAACTCTGAAACTCAACAGATACTCTGCTACATAATGTGAAAAGCAAGAGTAATACCACAGCTGAGAGATATTTTAATCAAAGAGTAATTTCTCTGGCCTGGGAGGGAAAGAGTTCCCCTGAGTCCCCAATGCCTCTGCTTTCTCCATGAACGGGTTTAAGCAAGGCAGTACAAAATCACTCTTAAACCTACATGCCTGACCTTAATATCCTTCAATTCAGCACATGGCTTTAAGGGAATGCCCTTCCCTGTGCAGTTGCCCTGACACAAGGAGAAATTAGCAGGAAGTTCTAAATTAGCAGAAGCCTCTCAGAGAAGTAATTTCTTCAGTTGATAAAAGTTGTCCCTTCAGAGTTGTCCTATCCTTGCTTAGTGCTGGAAAGTACGATAGTTCTTTTCTGAATCCTGCTTTAGGATTCTATCTCAAAATCATGCTTTCCTAGCCATGATACCTGACTGCAAGAGTACCCCGAACATGCCAGAAAAAAGGAGGCTGAGGCAAGCTTTCGGTAGGAGGCTCTATGGGTGCTTTAAAGATCTGTCATTTCAGAAGAATTGAGTATCAATGTCAGGGTATTTTTTAGGTTAATTAATATATTTATTCTTGCATTTTAAATAATTTGAAAAGTAAAATAACTAAATTATTTTACAATTTTACATTTTACAGTAACAACATTACAAACTCTAAGTACAGTTGTTGTATACATATACAAAACATAGGGATGCTTCCAATACACCATATATGACAGTATTTATAGTGATGTTTTTGGCTTTTCTCCATCACTAAGAAATCTTTCTGAATAAACAAGTATTCTGGTTTCATTTCCCTGGCTAGCGTGCCATGCAAAGGATGATACAGTTAGAGAAGCTCTAACTCCACTAAAGCTTGGCTTTTTACCAAGTCCAGTAAGTGAGATCAATGGCAAAATGCATAGGACAGCAACAAGCACTGTTGGGAAGGAGCGACCAGCTTTATACCCTCTGCCTTCGGAATATTTCTGTTTTTCAGGCAATGGCATATAATTATCCCTCCCTGAAATCAGAGGTAAAACTAAAAGTGCAAAATCTTACTCTGCTCTCTCTAACCTTCCCACTCCCTTCTTCAGTGAGTAAAGAAACGGTCATTGGTTTTTAAATTGCTTTTTAAGCATCAGCTCCTAAGGCTATAAGAATCAATACACTTGATACACATAGTGGATGCTAAGTTGCTACTGAATTTATCTGTGAAATGTACCATGACTGTATTTCCAATTTATAAAAGTTCTTTTTTTCTACTGTATTAATGAGTACATTATAATTTGGTTGCCTTGAGATGTGACCGGAAAGTGGAAGAACACAAGTAGAAACATGTTCAAAGAACAACAAATGTCTACACTTAGGTTCATTATGAACACCTGATTTAAAAATATCAGCAGATAACAAAAAAAAAATTAAATTAAGAGGTGGGATAATGGGACTTCATTGGATGGCTCATGGTATGATGGGTACCTAAAGCACTGTCAGTAAGATTCTGACTTTAACTTAGGCAGCACCTCCTATGATTTTTTTTTATCTTACAAATGTGAGCTTGAGTTTAATCACTAGGACAAATGCTTCCTCTTTACTTTGAGGAGAAGGGTAATTTAGACTGCCCAGTCCAAAGCTTACAGAAGTAACTAGTGATTTTGAGTACCCTATAGTGTGCTATGAATAAGCAGATACCCACAGGGAGCTCCAGCAAAGACATCCAAAATCTAGGCACGTTTGAAATTCTTGATCTTTATATATGAAGGTACCATATTCAAGCGACACAACATATAGCTGGACTGTGGATCTCCTTGTCACAGGATGTTCTGAATGCTAAATGTTTCTGTGGAATCAAAAGGGACTGGAAAAAATAATGGAAGAAGAAAAGTAAGGGTGCTATTAAACATAAAAACTTATCACTCAGGAATTCCCTGAGCCACAGGTTACTGGAAAATGGGAGAGCTGCAATGTGTGTTTATGTTTGCCTCATTGTCTTCCCCATATATATGTTACTGGTCACTGTTGGAGATGCACTGACAGGGTGCACTGACTGGCTTAGTACAGCTGCTCCCACCTGACTGCATTAGGTTAGCACCACAAATAGATGAGAAGCCCTAAATCTTTTGCTTACCTGTGACTTGATAGTGATGGTAACACAAGTCCCAACAAATAAACATGGATTAATAAAGAGAATTTCTTTCTACTCTGCCTATGTTTTATATGAACATGGATCTTTCACCTACATCTCAGTAATCATAAGAAATTAGAGAGCTCTTTTATTGATGATAGGAGTCAGGAAATGAGACAAAGAATTTTGAGAGCCAAGCACAACACATGCTAGAGATGAGTGAAGCTGAGTGAAAAGCGGCTCAGTTAGTGAACCTACGAGCCAAAGCCAGGCAAGGTAATGATGAAGAGGAGCTGGAACTTATTCAGTGGTACTTTACTTTTCAAAATGATTGAAAATGAGAAAAAAAAGAACAAATGGAAGATACCTCAGCAGAGGCATAGCAGCATTTATACAGCAAGTGCTCTGCTCCTCCAACCTTCTCAATTTGCATATACAGATCATCTCACAGCAGTTAAATCATGTGGTCTAGACCTCTTGAAATCGGGACGCTTTAAGGAAATCTAGTCCTTTTGCTTCTGAAGGTTAGCTTTCCAGTTGCTCACACAACTATAAAATGCTGGAAATATGTGGAGGCCAGAATTTCTTTTAACAATGACTTCTACTGTGATACAGTTGAAAATGCCTGTGTGAAGTAAAAAAGTGGGTTGATCTTATCTTCTGTGAGAAGGTGTAATTAAAGGGATGGACCAGCTAGAGTCCTCCTCAGAAGCACTTCTTGTTCTTTGGCACCTCTCACCGCTGTTAGTACCCGTCACTCCCAATGGTGGCACTAGGAGAGCCAAAGTGGTGACATTTTCCCATCTTTCCAAGACAAAAACCTGAACACCCTGAACACTGCATCCACTACATACTGGGAAGCTTTGTGACAGGCTTAGTTCTACTAAACACCCTGTGAAACACCTTACAGGACTCACATTCTGCACCACGTCTCTTCAAGCTCTTTGTCTGCAGAGATGCCACCCATACACAGAAACAAAATTAGATCACAAGATCACACATGAAAGCCTGATGAACCATTTCAAAACCTTTTGCTATTTTGGGTGTGGACCATGTGTAGTCCATATACCCTCCTCTTGTTAGATTATAGAAAAGGATTCTAAGGTTTTAAAACGGTAAGATACATATGAAATGCTAGAAAATCTGATTTTTAAGATCTTTCTTAGCTTAACTTCCTCTAAATATAAAAAGGAAACATATGCACATGTGAAACCGCTAATATTTCAGATTAGATAAAATCTGAAAGGTATACTCAGGAATTCACTCTTAAAAGGACATAATAGTCTATGGATTGGGTTTATATTATTAAATAAGTATTTTTAGTAATGTGGAGGTTAGTTACAATTGTGTACAGTTCTTACTCATCAACTAAAGACATAGATGAAGTATTCTTTTCTAAAGGTTCTGTGTATAAGAAGGAATTGAGATTGCAAAGCCATGCAGGTTGTTCTTACCCAGACAAGCTAGGGCTTGATAATACAACATTTGCTCAATCATATCATCCATATGTTTGATGTTTTCACAAGTAGATTGCTTAACACAAATACTTCCCAAGTTTTTACAGGAAATGTAGTTGCTGACACAGATTCTGTCCCCTGAAACCAGTATTACATCATATATAAGACTATCTCAAACATCAGAAAACCTTCCAACATACAGGCCAATCCCAGTATGATAAAGGCACGTTGTAAAACAAGGAATTACAGCTGAATTCAAAGCAGCAGGAACAGTCTCTAAAGCTTCCTTTTATCTACTTTACAAAGAGGGAATGCAGGTAGGACTGTACATATTTATATGGAGTCTCAGTCTGGAAGCATAGTTCACTCTGCTCTATCTCCTATTACTGACTTCATGTCTGTACAGTAGTTTGAACATATGAAGTGCTATGTAAGTGCTCAGTATTTGAGTGATCACCTGTTACCCCAAACTGACTGAATCTGCTACATGGAATGAAATATTCTTTTCATTATCCTGAAAACTAGAAAACCTTCTCAGCCAGGAAGGCAAAGCAGGTTCATTCAACTCAAGGTCACCGCAGGAGTTTCAATTGCACCTTCACTTTGATTCAGAGACAGAGCTGAAAGCAGGCAGTCAATGAACTAAAGCATGATAGTTTGCTGAGCAAATCGAACTGCTGAATTAATCGGCACACGGTCATTCTGTTTATTGTTTTTTTCTGACTTGGTTAATTTTCTCTTACCTGAAAGTCAGTAGTCCAAGTGCCTCCAGGGGGTTAGAAAATCTCCATCTCCTCAGCACAGCATACATTTCTGACACAGTTGTCCTATCCCAACTGGGTGCACTGCCCAGTACCAAAGGAAGGGAGCAATTTTGATTATTGCAGTAGTAACGATAAAACCACAATATTCTTCTCTTTTGCTCTGAGAGTCTGGAAGAGAAGATTAGAAATTCAGTTTGAAATTAAAACCACCTGGAGCTTTGTGTAGCAACAAACTTTATTGTACAGAGAGGCCAAATCATACAGTATGCAGCTTTTTGGCTAAGTACTTGTTTTCCTTGGGGTATCATTTTCTGCAGACCAGGTCTTATAAGAAAAGTGGTACTTATACTCTGGAACTGTCAGCCTTGGGTCATATAAAAATGAAGTGTCAAAAGACACACACATATTATTTGACTTCCCAAGTGCTCTCATCTCCTCTATCCTTGTTGTTGTTGTTTTTTTTTTTATTTGTTTGTACTGGGGTTTTCCAACCTAGACAATAACACAGAGATCGTACAGTTTTTCCTGGATAAATTATTTTTACATCCATCTGCTCCTCATCCTCTCTAATAAACTGTGGTAATAACAGAGAACACTGCTGACCACAGCTTTTATTCCTGCCATAGCTTTGGTCATTTAGTGCAGTTGTGTCTACTTTTTAGTCTACTTGCATTTAAAATGGGGTTTAGACACATACACACATGTTCACAAGTACAGAGGCAGGCTTACTCAGAGTGATTTTCCCTAGTACTTGAATGAATTTGAAGAGAAGGAAAGCTCAAAGCATATCATGCTTCACTGTACTTAAAAATAAAAAAAAAAGGATGCAATATTGGCTTTCTTGCAGAGATATTAGATGGTTGAATGGCATATTGATAAAATGTTTCATCATTACTCCATATTTTACCACAGAGAGAAATGCTTGAGAATAATTCTTGCTATATAACCCGATTTGTCACCAGTTCAGATGTCTTTGCCTTGTGTATATTAAATCCTAGGTTTTAGTATCATCAGAATACAGAAAAAGAACTTCCTATGAGAGAAAAGCTCTGACAGACTTAATTTGATATCAGAGCCTTCAAAAGCAAACTTTGAGAGTGCAAAGTAATCTCCATTTGGCACAAATCATTATTGGAGCCAAGAGGAACATGGGCTTTTTTGATCCTATTGGACTAGATCTATGATCCATCTGATTAGTTTGATTTCCTAACTGTGCCATTAAGAAGACCTAGATATTTCAGAAAAGGTGAGAGAAATGTTGTAGAAGACAGTGAAAAGCTTTTTCCAGGCAAGAGTTTCGTTATCTTAAAATGTAAGCAGGGCTGAAAATCCAAATGTTCGCATCCCTTTCAAAGTCTTTTCCCTTCTATTTGAAGCAATCATCTGGGGCATTCTTAGCCAAACAATCATCGTATTCCTTCTTGACAGGTACCCAGGAACAGAGAGTGTTTTTTAAATTCACAAGAGTGAATGTTTATTCCTTTCCACCAAGAGAATAAGCTCATAAATGCGTGCAGCAGAAGAAACTACCTATGATATAAATTCCATCATGACTTTTAGAAATCATTTAAATAAAAGTATCCTACTTGTAGTGTCTGCCTACACAGTATGTCTTTCAGAACAACAGCAAACCTCTATGTTTGTGTGAAGCAGAATTCACAAACCGAAAGAAAGAGATAAAGGTAGACCTGAGGGTCTACTGCCTATCTGGCCTGTCTTCCATTGTATTCAGATGGTATTCAGTAGGACTGTTCAGTTAAATGACCCCTTTTATATGTTGATTTTAAATACAGATTTTTAAGCTTCTAAGCAGCATCTTCCACACTAGACAATCTGTTTTTCAGATTAAAGCAGCTAAAGCCTCCACTGGGCTTATAAAAGATGATAAGAAATCAATCCTTGTATCAGGTTTTCTAAATCACAGTTTTCTCCTACCTACTTCTCTCTAGAGGCAATGCTGTTTTCTCTTTCCAGTCTTATGCTACAGGAACCTTGATTAACTTATTTAAAGATTTGAGATGAGATTAAGGATTTGAGATTTTCATTTTAGTTTCTTAGCTGTAACAGAAGTTTACATACCCATATGATTAGACATTTAACACAGGTGGTAAAAGTAATTTGCATATATATAGCAACAGAATATTTTTATGCTAATAAGGGCATTTCTTTTATTTAACAAGGATAATAAACCCACTTTTATTGATAAAAATGTTCTTTTTTTGGTCAAGCCATTTCTGAGTTTCCTCCCATGAAATAACTACATTAAAATACCTATCCTTTTACTCAAGAAATATAGAAGGAAAAAATCTTAGAAAAACATCAATAATTGAATAGTTTTCATTTTGATAACTTTAATTTAGCTAAAGAAAGGGAAGAAATTGTGCCTATCTTACGTTAATATTTATTTTGTGGGGAAAATTGTAGAAATGAATTTAAACGCTTCTGAGCTGTTTTTGCTGTACCCACTCAGTCAGCTAAACAAAACAAGAGAAAAAGAGAGACAGAAAAGTAAAGCTAGAAAATGCAAAATCCTGTCCCCGGCAAGACTCTCACTTGCAATTTCTCTCCTACGGACAGACAAGTGGATTGTACAGTTTCAGAGCCCCTTTTAAGATCTAACAACAGACCCGTTCCACTATCAACCTGACAGCCTCTGAGTAGCATTTCTAATCAGAATTTCTAGCCAATACACTCTACTGATGACTAGTAGATAAACTAGGTTCTTATGATGTAAGTGGCAAAAAGGAAAAAGGGAAGCTAGAAGAGAAGAAAAAAGTAAGATAGAAAGAAAATGATGAATGAAGGCAGGAAAGTGGCAAAACCAAGACTGTCATCCTCCTGCCCTCAGACCAGGTTCTGATCCTTCCAATGGGAGCCACTGTGCACAACCAGGTAGCATCATGTTCAAAGGGTAGCCATTACATCAGATGGTTGGTTTTCCACGGTTGTGTATTTCAAATGTAGTAATCCTAACAAGAATTAAAGGCTTACATCTCTCAATATATCTCTATATGACCACTAAAGGTCATATCTCAACTGTTTGCAGAAGTCAGCCAAAGATGCTGGCTGTGGCTAATGATCCCTTTTGGTCCTCCCTTTCTCACCCTATTTGGTTAGGGTGTCAAAAGCCAGGCAGCAGTGCTGAGCACAGGGCTGCAGGACTGCTATATCCATACACTGAAGTGTGCTTCACTCCAGCCCCACTGATTCCTCCAGTGTCCATCACTAAACAACATTCAGGGCCACAGGGACCACTAGCCTAGGCCAGCTACCACAGAGACAGGGGGTTTCCCTGGCGGATGGAGACAGGAGACACCATTAGTTTGTTCCAGCTACCAGAGACCCATGTCTCTGTAATGAGAAATGCTCCAGGTGCCTCCAAACTGCATACGTCTGTGCTCTGTTGGGGCTTGTACATCTGGGTGCCAGCCACCGGGAAGATCAGGGATCAATAACTGCACAGACTGCAACTGCAGGAGGGATGAGGATTTTAATAATTGATAAGGATAATGCATACATATTCATATGTATATATACATATGTTCCTCTAGTGGACTTCTATCCAGACCAGCCAGAGAGAAGGAACAAAACTGGTGGGTCTGTGCTGCTTACGTCCCTGGGAGCAGTGTGTGCTTACGTGGGGGCTGGTAAGGGACTTTTTTTTTTTCTGTGTTGACCTGCTGTCTTGATCTGCCACAGCAGCCACGTACCCATCCGGATGCTGGACGAAGCAGCCTCTAACAAGGACAGCCACATGGTTGGCTAAGTCTCACCATTATCTTTTCCTCTCCTTTTCTTTTTGTGCAATAGGATCAATAACATTTTCTGTCCATCTACATATTCATTCTGCTTTCAGAAGGATCACTACTTTTTCAGACAGCACTCTTGCATCTTCACAGCCACAGACATTCATTATTTCCAAATTATACCTGAGGTTTGCAGGCCTGAAGCATCGTATGGACATATTGCCACTGAACGACTCCCTCTCTTCCCTTTTATATAGAAAAATAAGACAGGAAGACATCTAGAAATTTTATGAAAATAATGTGCTTGGATATAAAGATATTGTTATATTCTTTTTTAATAAACTTCTGTTATGTCTTAAGAAGGAAAAAAAAAGTCTACTTTGCTTCTGATACAAACAGAACAAAAATGTCAGACAAAATATCACAAAAATCACAGACAAAAATCATAGGCTTAATAAAAATAGACCTCCTTCATTTCAATCTCAAATATGCCATCCTTCACCTTGATGAGTTATTTGGTTGACCAGCTTGCTCAAGAAATGTGAAAACTGAAAAACAACAAGGTGTGAAAAAAGTCTCCAGTAATCATCATAGCTGAGTAAGGCTATGGAAGCCTTACTAGCAGACACAGTCGTCTCTGATCTACAAACTTCCTAGTTCCTAAAGAAGTGTATTTATGACTCCTGCAAGTAACACCACCTTGAATGAACTTATAAATAATTTACAGAATAATAAAGCATGCTGCATGGTACAATGAAACATTCTATAACAGCAGATCCTGAGAAAGGATTTGAATGAAGAAAGCCACAGATGACTGTGGCTCCCTGGTGGAGGGGAAAGTCAGGGAAAGAAAAAGGGCATTTCAGAGTGACATTGTTAATGTTAGTGACATTGGAGGTATGAGTCATTGGCCTGAAGTTTCCCAAAATCACAACTGGAGCCCTTCCTGCAGGTAGAAGTCATATTGGCAAATTGCCAGTGCTCTGGCACAATGGCTATTTGCAATAGACTACTGATCTCCAATTAATTCTTAAAAATCAAATCAAATCTAAAATATTATGGTTAATAACAAATAACTCTAAATTTCATCCTGCATTTTCAAAAAAGAAGTGGATGTTAAATATTCTTTTACATACATATATATATATGAAGGAATCATTTTCTTTTCTAAAAAAAGAGAAACCACCACAGATGAAAAATCTTCTTTAGAGCTGCCTCATACAGCTCTAAAGCCTTTAGCCTTTGGAAGGGCTAAAATGGCTTTAAGTTATTTTATTGTTGGACAACTATACTACAACTACAACTATATATGCATCATTTGGTCTTTGATCATGGATTAATTAATACAATTAACTGTGAAAGGTATAAACTCGCTGTAAGCACATATGTTCCTAATTCCACTGTGGTTACATCTAGAATTCTCATTTTATATAGTACTTAATGCTACTCAGCGTAACCTATCCATATCTGGAATTACTCATCTGCCCCAGTACTCACAGCAAGTTTTCATTTCACTTTGTCCTTAATGTGCATCTATGAAAGCAAAATTTTGCATACTCCTTTCCTTGTTTATAAAAGAACTTGAAAAAGATTGTCCTTCTAATGATTATGTGTTATTTAGCAACTGTGTCTTCGCAGTTTGATCTTATTATTTCCAAGGGATGCCGATTTTCATAGACTAAAGGCTGGTTCTCTTGCTAATATTGATGCAGATTTATTGCTGAAAACTGATTCACCTGAAAATTTTATTTTAAATTAGAAATTGGCTTCTCACTTCAAGGATGTGAAAAGACAAAAGGATAGAAAGAAAAAAAAAAAAAAAAACCCACCACCAACAAATACCCCACAGGCCTTTTCTAAATCAGCAAAACAAAGCTACCTCAACGGGCTTATTTAGGCTTCACTGTGATTTCTTCTCTTATTTACAGGTGTTACTTTCTCAAATGAACCATGCTAGGCTCCTTCAGAGGAAAATTTCATTTTTAAAGAATGGGATACATTTAAGTGCAATCGATAGTGTAAATACAGCAGCCAAGAGTCAGCAGGGCTCTCTGGGTACAACTTACAGCAAGAGACAATGTGTCTGTGAAAGTCTTGCAATATGCTGCAGGCACTCCTTAGTTGGCTCTTCAAGATTGTCTCTTTTCTCTTCAGGTTCAGGTTTAATGAACTCCAAGTTGGTTTCTGGAAAGTCAATCTTAAAAACAGAAAAAAAAAGAGTGAGCGAGAGAGAGAGAAATCACCCAGAAATGGGTAATTCTCTGAAAATGTTTACTGCATGTTTGCACAAATATATATCCCCATGACGCACCAAATAATAATCTAATAATATAAAGAATATAAACCTGACCCAGCAAAGTCAGTGGGTGTTCTGTTATAGACTTTACTAGGAAAATTTCATCCATTGTATTTCAGTGTTAACAGAACCACATAGAATTCAAGGCTTAAGGTTTTTTTTTTTTTTTTTTCCCGTTCTCCCTTGTTAGTTCTTTATGAGATGGATCTGAGATGAAAAGTGTCCAGCAGATTTTTTTTCCCAAAGAATGCAAAAATAATATGTATGTGCAATTTGTCAACGTTAAAGAAGGGAATCAGGTTTTAATTTCAATTCTGGATGTTCAATTTCATATATATCATACAGCATCTACTGATTTTCATTCTCTGTATTTCCAGATGGGCCTCAGAAATGCAAATTTTAAGAGAAATATTTTCTAAGGAAAAAAGTGAGAAAAGAGAGAAAAAAGAGAGAAAAAAGTGAAGTAATAAAGTTTGAGGTGTTTTGGGATTTGAATAAATAATTTGGTGAAAATTCAGATTATTCTTCAAAATCTAGCTCAGCTTGCATATCCAATTTTGGCCTGTTAGATCACACTGTAATAAGGGCAGGTAAGTAGGATTAAAGTATCTCTTATCTATGTACCTGATATATATATCTCCTCTGATGTTTAACAAAAGAATCTGTTATAAAATGTAAGTGTCTTGTCAGTAAATCAGAAAAACTGTTTTTATGGCAGTATTTCCAGCACATTCACAGAGCCTAATATTGTTACATACAAGGGAATAATTGAGAAAGAGTTGGGAAAAAAAGGAGAAATCCTCCTGTCCAGTTTCTTTCAGCAGAGAGAGATAATAAATTAGTAGCCATCTACTCTCTCAGTTTTCTTATATTATTAATAAGAGAGCTATTTCAAGGAGTCTTCTTTGACTGAGCTCCTCAGACTAGAAAATCTCCATTTGCTTGTCTATGAAAAATAGCCCATCTTTAGGTTAGACTTATTGATCTATACTATTGGCTTTTGTGCATTATTTGCCAATAATAATTCAACTTTTTAATACAAAATACAATTGGCTTTGCCCTTTATGTATCCAGTTACTAATCCAGACTGGAAAAGTAACAGAACGATCAAGACGACTTAATGTGTTTTCAATACTCAGAGCCCTGTTCTACTCAGAGTTAGTGAGTACTCAGCATGCAATAGTGGAGGGAGAGCTATACTGATAAACACTGACGTTTAGTGTGTAGCTACTTTTCTTACAGAACATTTATGCTACTCAGTTTAATTGCAAGCTGAATGGTACTGCATCCTACATTTATAACACCACATAGTTCAATAATACTTGAAACAGAAGTTCAGATTTGAAAAGGTAGCATCTTGTAAGTCAGGTACCAAGTCGGTAATTTGTGCCAAACTATTTCTGGAAAAAAGATAAAAAAAATTACCCCTCTCTAGCCCTCACAAGTGGTATTTGATATAGGAAGTATTATATATATTCACCATTGTGCAGAAATATACTATTCCATTCCTTTGGAAAACTCTGTGACATGGAAGTAAAAATGGAATTAAAAAAAAAAAAAAAAAAAAGGTGCTGTAATGAAAAAAAGATTTTAAATTTACGGTCTTGATGAGCTGTGGGAACAATGCTTTTTCCTAGACTTTGTTAGGAAACAATATTTCACTTTGGTTTTTCATGTAATAATTCTTACCTGCAATGTTACTGGGGCTGCGATATCAGAACTGCAGATGCCAGGGGCAATCATCGTTGTCGGAAAAGTGCTGTACAACGTCATGCTAAGCAGCACAGTGCCATGAACGAACTGCCTGCAAATGTCAACAAACACAGGCAAAAGTACTGCATCAGTAGTGGAGAAATGGTGAACAAGGATTACGGATATTTTATCAAAAAACATGGAACTGGATGGTTTAAGAGGTAAGTGGCAGGAGAACAAGCCTTTTATCTTTACATGGCCAGTACACACCTGGCCTAGATTGGCTGTGGTCACACACTGATGACTTCTGTTGCTGTGGCAGCATCTGTTCTTTTCCAGGGATTACAGCAGAAGTCAAGGAGCCTATAAATTCCAGATCTGCTCTGAGCTTTACCACTGACTTCTTCTGTGCTAAAGTAGCTGTAAAAATTGGGATTATACCATATTTCTATCTCAGTATTTCATGCTGGGAATAAAATCAGAATGTCTCAGACTGTGAGACAACAACCTATTATATTAGGTGGAAATGGAGGGACGGAAGGACAGCAGACATTTATTCCATAGAAAGAAGAAACTCTTGATAATCTAAAACCACAAAGGAACCTTTGCTGGTTTTATCTGTCAGGATGGGTAGGTGGTAGGGAGGCAGGAGTAACCATCCTGAGTCTCTGCAGAGCTAGGAGGAGTCTGAATGGGATAGTTTTGAACCACATGTTGCACATGGTCTCTGGAGAGATGGAAGTTTATGGTCTCAAGTATCTGTCCAAGCTCTATATGCATAAATAAGTCTTACCAGAAACATGCATGCATGCAGCCTGCAGAGATGAAAACTAGCCTGCTATACTAGGTCAACGTAATTTCATCTAGAGAATCTCAATAAAATCAGAAAGCTCAGATGAAGAATCTAATCCTAATTAATCCACCTGAATTAAAAATACAGTGCTTGAATAAAGATTTAGTACACTGGACTTGCCCTTTCGCTTGTCCACATCTTAATAGTTACTGAGGAAAAGGTCACAGATCTGATTATGCTGGACCTGTTTTCTTTTACTGACTCATAATTTTTATTACTATTATTCCAAGCACTGCTCAGTTGATTGAGCTGTGAATCAACAAGCTAAATTCTCCTTCATCCACTATAACATAAACAATTGGCCAGGAAAATGAATTTTGAAAGCACAGCTATCACCAGGGATGATGATGCTAGAGACACAAAAGAACCCAGACATTTTTCTGATGCCAATGTTTGCAGCACTTCCAGGAAAAAAGTGCCTTTTAAATGGCAACAGAAATAAATTGTTGTGAAGTTATCTGAAGAAGAAATAAGAAACTCCTGCAAGGTCATTTTTAGTCAACAATCAGTGCAAAATTGAATTTAGGGCTAACTTTAGCTTTTCACTTCTGAAGCTATTAATGTTGTTAGTGAGACCATTTTATTTTATTGAAAGAGTGCAGCTCAGGAGGATTAAAGAAAATGAAAATTTCTAAAGTTTCTTTTGCAGTTGTAGGTACAGATGTGGGGGATGGAGGCAGAAAAAGGAACTGCGATGTGAACAAATATAACACTGGGGAAACCAGTTGTGTGATCTGAAGCTTTTAACATCTAGGTCACTGAAGTGAATGGAGAACAAACCAAAGATGATTGAAATATGTTGTGATGTTTTTCTGGATGACTTCTATTAAATGAGTTGCACCTCTTCAACCATTCTTTTGTGTTTACATCATAATATGGACCACGTGGCACATTTGTTTGTAGGAGGAGCAATAGTTGAGAACTGAAGACTGAAATATCCTTCTGTGATCTTATTTTTGTCAATCACCATCAGATTGGGCTTTAAAAATTTTAAAGACTTACCACAAGAATAAGGAAGAATAGGCAAATGGGCTTCTCAGTGTCCTAAAACCAGAGAAGCAGCAAAAGGATATATTTTTGCTGGACTGAGAAAATTGTTCCTTTGTAAGGGCTGTAAATGGGATTGTGAATAAAAACAGAGACATAAAACCACTTGGATAGGATGGAGATGACATCTCATAGTAAAAACGAATGTTAGCTAGATAAATATTTACTACCAATATATAAACCATCCTAATATATATGTTTACAAATGAGCAGCTTATTCAGCTTCCTTCAGTAAATTGCTCTTTAGACTAGCCTGGAAACTCAAGAGACATCTGAAAAACATGTGAAGAGGTGTCCACCACTGTGAATTACATCAATTTTGGGGGGTACAGAAGCAATTAGAACAGGAAAATAACATTTCATTATTAAAAAAAAAAAAAAAAAAAAGAAAAAGAAACAGGAGAGTGTACAGTACCTGTTCAGAAAAAGAAAAATACAACATCTAGAGCATGAAAACCATAACCTTTACTGACAAGACAGATTCCTACCTCTGCTATCTGGGACTACTGATGGCTTTAGGCAAGTCACTCCCCATTCTGCCCCTCACTTTTGCCCTCTATAACGTGAGGATATTTTCGGAAGTCTTTGAAAGAACTACAAACAATCATAGGCAAAGAGGATGGCTTCCATGATGCGCTGGAAAGTTTTCTTCAGCGGAAAGTATGTGAGAAGGCAAATACACAAGTCCTGCTGTGTGCTTGTTGCCATTTATTTATGTGCTTGTGCAAAGCCAGCACACATGTAAACCCCTGAAATTGTAGAGATTCCCAATTCTTGTTTATGACAGGAGCTGATGTAAACTTCCTGGCTCATAGCAGCACAAGAGGACAGCATGGTTTAAGGAAAGCTCAAATTATTCTAATTTACAATTTTAACCTTGTGCTCTGAAGTCATGTGAGAGACTTCACTGTCCAAGCCCAGCAAGAGGGAAATTATGTTGCCTTCTCTGTCCAACTTGGAGATACTAGTTTAAAATAAATTGTGTTATTAGAATCAGTGAACTCGGAGCAATAAGCGCTGTGGGAGACATTACATCTTCCAAGCTGCCCCAAATGATGGATCTCTGACTTGTTAATTAGCTCTGGGTCTCTAAACTATTCAGCTCAAGAGACAAAAAGAAGCTTTCCTGGTGTGAAGGAATGGAAAGTTGGCACTCTGGTTTGCAAACGCTTTTTGAGCAGCCTCTTAAGTCTAATAAGCCTTCTTGAGACAGTACCCCATCAAGGGCCCTACTGGCATTGATTTAGGGATACAAGTTATCCTATATAAAGCCAACTATCTGATAAGGATAAGAAACACAGATGCAGAAATTCACATACTGGGTAAGCAGGCAGCCCTATTTTCATTCCCAAGTGACTGTAACATTAATTACAGTTTAAACTGGACATACCACCAAAATGAGAGCAAATAATAATGCAACTAACCCCAAATCTGACATTACAAACTTCAATAATTTAGAGTTGTGATTATAACTAAAGAAAATTATAATATAAAATTTCCATTAAAAAACCTTTTTTTTCTTAATTCTGCACTAGAATGATATCATGAAATAAATGCTTTATCATAGCTAAGACTACTTGAACATTCAAGAACACTTTAAGGTATAATTTTCCTTTGAAATGCTAAATGTGCTACAGACATATACAGGGGCCACATCTTTCATTTCATAATTTCCAGTTTAAATGACCACCATAAATCTGAAGTAGCAGAATACTGCAAACTGAAAATTATCAGATTATCCAAGAGTGAAAAAAATTTCTTCAGTTGGGTTCCCAATTCTTTCATGCTTTTTGTCCAAAAACCTATCCATACATTTAACAAATGAGCAATATTTTTAAGGTCAGCAACTACATATAGGCCAACTTAAGAGAATTTTTAAAGAAAATCAATTTTGCAAAAGGACCATATGAAGAGAAACATGCAAAGCAATAAAATAAGCATACATGTGATAAAGAGGACAGAAAGTGCCCAGTACATCCATCACCTTAACCTATTCTAAACCAACAAAGTGCAAGGCAATGCTCAGAACACATGTTACTAGAATTCAGGAAATAATTCCAGATGAACAAACATCATATTTACTAACATCTACTCACTGACAAGTCTTTCACAAAATAAAAGGAGGAAATAGGTCAAATTAATGAGATCATTTTTAGGGTTTGTGTGGCTTGAATATAGGTTTGAATATAGGTATGAGGGAAGTGTTTGGGATTACAAACAGATCCCTGAATAGTAATATACTTGCTTTGAATATATCTGTTCTTTGTATATACTACTCATGCACTCTGTTTAGTTAATATTTTGTTCAGAGCAGCACTAGAGTGCTAAAATCCCAGAGAAAAGTTACAGCCCTTTGATCTGGCACAGGACTTTGCTATGCTCCTGTCCATAAAGGTTATAAGCTTTCCACACTTCTAGATACAGATGAAAGGGACTTATACATATTATACGTTAAAATAAGTTTTTGTTCAGCTTTTCCTAATCTTCAGTTCATACTAAAAATAAATAAGTAACTTGGTTAGTAAGCTGCAAAGTAGAGAGCTATCATTTAACAACAATAGTCATTTTGGAAGATAAAATGGATAGTAAAATTACAGAGAACAGTAAATTCTCAGACCATCAATATGCTTTTTTTTGTGCTAGCTCACTTTCAGATCTTCAAGATTCCTAAGTAATATCTTGAATAGCAAAAAAAAAAAAAGCACAAAAAAAACCAAAAAACCCCACAGATTTTTTAATATAGGAATTGTGTTTTAAAATCCTGCTTGACATTTGTTATATTTTTTCTATTGTTCTTCTTTCCAAGTTCTAAAGAATCTTTAAATATATATATATATATATTTGAACAGGAAAAGGAGGCCACTCTCCTCCTTTTTCCTGAACCTGTGAAGAATGGATCAGTGGTCAAGTAGGACAAGGATTTGAAAAGGATGTTTGACAGCCCTGGCAAATACATTAGGGCTACTGGTTTCTTTAAAGAGCTTATTTGTCTCTTTTGCACTATAAGTTAAATCCTAGACCAGTTAGATCAGTTGAGAATTTTTCATGACTCAAGCTAATTTTGTAAAAATTAGAAAAGTGATATTTTTCATTTCAGGAATGTTTAAAAGATTTCCTAGACATTTTTCTTAAATCTCTTTAGATACATTTGCAGTGTTTGTTCATGCAGAGACCAAACAGCATATTCTTTGCAACAGTACACAGTACTCTCTAAGGTTAGCATGACAGTACAGGTGTAAACCTTTTCTTGGTATATAGGTACAGCACACACAGTTTACAGTATGGTACACAGAATTCCACATTCAGAAATACTCCACTGAACTAAGTCCTGAAGTTTAGATTCATGCCAGGAGCCAGGTTTGGTTCATTGCTCACTTTATTAATCTTTTCCTTAAAATTAGTGAATTAATTAAGAAAAAAAAAATGTGTGTGTGAAATAAGAAATAATGTCTCAAAGTCCTACTCTTGCTTCTCAAGTGTTTCAGCTACCTAACAGTATCACCCGTTCAGAACCACCTGACAGTTTTAATCCTGATGCTTCTTAAATAATTAATTTTGAGAGCTATCTTACTCCGGTTAAAAAAAAAAAATCCATGAGTTTCAAAGTAAATTCAATAGCACATGTGTTTCAGATACCTAAGTTCCACATTTCAGGGGTATTCTTATTTTTCTAATCAGTCTATCAATTCAAATCACAGTGAATGAACAATTTTGTGGATCTGTGGCTGGCTAAAAGAAGAAAAAGCATTTAACCTTCTCTGTGATAGCAATTCCTACACCTGTTAATGACACAGCTAACAGTAGGGGATGCAGCACATATTATTCCTAAATCATTCCTCCTCAAACAGTTCAACCTTTATTTATGTTTCGAAGGTCATTTCAGCCATGATCTCTGCAATTACACAGCAGATGAAAAGAAAATAACCTTGCATTCCCTTCACTGTGCTGACTGTGTATGCCATGAAAGAATGGAGCTGTTTTCAGTAAAATTTTCCAAATTGCCTAGACTTGAGGATCTACCTAACAAAAAACAGTATGCTTATTCTCAAGGTATACATGAAAAATATATCATAGAAAGCTGAGCAGTTTCAAATCTTCCAAAAATCTTTCCTTTGGGACTTGAATATTGAGAAGAAAAATCTAGCATAACACAGATCCTCAAGAAAAGATGCTCAAACAGCTTGTTTATCTCCAAAGGAGCCCAAGTGTTCTCAAGCTAAGTTGCCATGCCTGGGTACATGCACCTCGCTGGAGCTGAGCTCATTTCTAACACTTCATTTCAAATTAGATTCTCAGCCAAGATATTTTCCCTACCTATTTCACCCTAAGCATTAGAAAAATAGAAATAGTGAAAAATAAGCATTTTTTTTTTTTTTAATCCCACTCAAGGGAAGAGCAAGTGCTGCGCTCTTCTACAGAGCAGCTTAGTAAAAGAGTAAGAAAAAAGTCATGGAATAAAATGCCTAAGCATTCCTTGGAGCAGAGACTCCAGAGATTCATATATGTATGGTATGTATGTATGTGTGCATGTATGTATGCATTTTTCCTTCCATTCTTCCTCCTTCCTTCCCTCCTTCCTTTCTGCTAAGTGCTCTAATAACTAAGTCAGAGCAGCATGCTCTCCTTCCCCAAGCAAATGAATCTTGAATTCTCTTCTAGAAAGACAGAAAGTTCAGCCTAACCTACAAGTTAGTGTTCTAAGCCTCAGCCCTAAAATCCAATGGAACCTAGTGTCTTTTTTATATAGTAAATGCATAAATACAATTAAGGTTTCTCTCTCTCTCTCTCTCTCTCTCTCTCTTTCTCTTTCTCTTTCTCTCTCTCTTTCTCTTTCTTTTTGACAGAGGATGCCAGCAGAAGCAGATGAAGAGATCTTAAGATGACAAAAAGTGTTAAAGCTGGGAATTGGATGCTTATACAGAAATTTGTGAAGTTTGAACGTAATTCTATTGTTCTCTGGGCACTTTACAAGGCAGCTGTTGTGAATCTTATTCTGAGACATATAGGGATCAGGGGATGGATTCTACATAAAATTTAAGTACTATTTTAATGGCTTGATCAAAACTTAAGATGTCTTAGTACTTATAAAATATATTCAGGATGCTGTGGAAAGTTTACCTCAAATCTTTGCTTATGTATCACTGCAGAGATACTCAAGTCTACAAGCATCTTTAAATCCTTGTTACACCAAATGCTGTGCAGAAAAGAAGTTAAAAAAGAAGACAGAGCTTTAAGTGCTTTGTAGAGGGAAAGGTGCTCACTGTGGTCATCACTAGCAGTCCCACACCTGATAGAATGAATGGACATGAGAAAGGAAACCCAATTCAGAAAACAAACAAATGTGTAAAAGCACCAAAGTCAAGTACGATATTGGAGAGCTACAGGAAAGGGTACAGAAAGGCCTTTCAACACATCTGAGGAGCTTCACTGTAAGTTAAACAGTTATGGAAGCCAAATCCTAAACCAATGCATTTGGAAGAACTCTTTGCAAAATGAAAAGCTCATGCATGGGGCTCTTACAGGCACAACAGGTACACTTTACTGTAAGTTACTGTTTCAGTCTTATTATAGCAGGTTCTCAAAACAGTCTTTCTCTGCTTTTATATTCCTCCCATGTTTAGTGCAATTTTATTCAAGAAAATTCTTTTTTTAAGTTACTATACAAAGTTGAACTCACTGTTTTGGATACAATGGGCAGCATGTCCAAGCAAGCACTTCTGTATTTTTAGAGGTACTGTTTGCTCCAAGTAGTTTAATTGTCAGCATAGTCTCTCTTGGAAGAGCCTTTAGTCGTAGAGGAAAGTTGATTCTAAATGAAAATGCGAAAAGAAAAAAAAAATTTAAAGTGCTGTAGTCCTGTTACATAACACAGATATCAAGCCGTATATAGCAAGGGTGCAATTCTCTGAAGGAAAATGTAAGTGACAGATCCTTTCACCACATTGGCAAGCATTGTCAACAGTTAACGCGTGGTCAGAGTGTATGAGAAGAGGCATATAAAATCACTGAATCATATATAATCACTGAAATGGGTAATCACTGAGATAAGAAAAGCAGGAACAGCTTTTGCCATAGAATGGCTTTATCAATGACAGACTATTTCAGAAAAAAAAACACTAAAAATTGAATGGTAAACAAACAGTTATTGGTCAGATTACTGTCTTCAGAGACAAGGCTACTTGTAATAAAATTAAGAGTGGAGGCAGATTTTGTCTTAAAAGTAACAAGTGATTCACAGAAATGCAGTGGTTCAAGAAAATGCAGATATATCAGTATTCATTTCAGTCATGTACTAATCATTAGCAGATTGTCTGATAATTAATTTGTTTATATAGATTATATGAAATGGTTTTAAAATCTTAAATTACGACCTTAATTATTACAATAATTAAGATACTTTCATGCTATTTGGAAAAATTAGGTGTGTGACTACCCTAGAGATGTTTCCCTTCTTCCTAAAGGTAAAGGAACATTTCTATTTCTTTCTGTGTATATTCAGTTCAAATGTAATTTTCTTAACTGGAAAATGACACTAATTATATTTTCTGTGTAAACAAAATCAATATTAAGAGCTAACGGCTAAAAGAATCGTTCTTCATTGGCAAGGTAATTATTAAGAAAGTATTAAGTATTAGGAAAGTATTAAGAAAAGTATTAAGAAAAAAACAAAGGCATAAACTTGAATCTAAACCTAGGATATAAATTTAAATAATACAAAGTGTATTAAAATTTCAGATACTCCATCTAGATGGGTAAAATAATGCAACTTTCAGTATCTTAAAAAATTTACAGTCTTAGTTACATAGTAAGCATACTCAGAAATCAGTATTTAGAAAATAGAGTAGCCTGGAAACATCAAGATTATGGGTAGCAGAAATGAGACAAAAGCAACAGTATAACGTAAAATTAGCATAAGATTTTACTCTCAGTTCTGTCACTACAAATTTGTCAAAATTCCATCGTCCTCAGAAAAGTTACCTTGAATATACTCAGAAGTTACTGAAAAAAAGTTGATTGTTGCAGTTGAAATTCTCAACTACTCCAAATTTGCATTAATGTCAAGATTCAGATGATCAATCAAACATTTTGGAACTTATTCAAATTTGCATATCTCTCACTTTGTGTAATAAAGCAAAACAATTTCCCATCCTAATTAACATCAATAGGATTAAGAAACAATTCTTAACTGTCTTCCCATGTGTCTATTTATAGCTTTAGATTCTGCTTTCCCTGTCTTATGTCCTCTCTCTTACTCATAAGCAGATAAAAACTATTATTTGGTAGACAAACTTACACATGCCATAGATAACTTGTTCTCTATGCCCACATCATATAAAGTCTCTCTAGAAGAGCTACACTTAATTTTAAAATATCATTAATACTGGCAGTGAAGAGACAAAAATAAAAACAATACCTACATCTTTGAGTTTCCTTCTGAACTTGAAGCAATGAAATAATATGCACAGTATCTTTCTCACTGCAGAAAGCTTGACAGAACTTCTCTAGGATACAATATACAGCCTGACACACAAATGTAAGAAACGAACATGGAAACTTTAATCAGGGTCAGACAACTTGAGACTTCAATCAACTGAAGTCTCATGAATTGAATGACTGCCATGAATTAAAGATGAGCAAAAAATTCCTTTTCATGATACATGGTACTTAACAAAGAAGAGAAATATCTGCATTGTATTTAACAACTTTGATAAATATATGTTTACCTGTCTAAGATTGCCAAATGGATGACTAAGAGGAAGAAACAGGAAATGGAATGGTGGCCAAAAATAAGACATCTTATGGGTGAACAATTTCAGCAGGAGTAGAGAAGAATAGAGAAGCTATTCACTGAGAAGGTGCTGTTTACAGATGTTAGATAAAGTCATACAGCTGGTTTCCAAGGGTAAGGGCCTAATAGCTTAATGACACTCAAAACTGAAGAGCTCTAGGGAATCCAGACTTGGCCCTGCAGGAGTATAAACTAAGCAGACCATCCAAACAAAATATGGTGAAGAGCGAGGCCAAAGTCAGCAAAGTATCTGAGGTGATGGATGGCAGGCTTAATGCTAATTCCATATTTCATGTCTGTAGATTTAACCTAAATTATGGAGAATGGAAAAAGAGAGGAGATGGAAGAACAAAGATATTAAAAGCAGCCAGTTAATAAAAAAGGAAGAAAGTAATTAAGAAGTCTCAGTCATTGAAAAATGAAGGGGATAGGAAAATATGGTGGCAATTTTTGGCCTTTGCTGATTATGTGCTAGATGATAGTACCAGCCTGTTCAAACTCTGCACCAAGGTCATTACCACACTTCTCAAAGCTAACATACATGCTCTTTTGTACACTTCTAAAAAAGGATAAGCCACAAAAACACTAAATGAGACAGCACTCATAGGTGCCCAATAATTCCCATCTTTTCTGTAAACATCCTGAGGATTAAAGATATTAAAAGACTTTATTAGAAGTGTAAATTCAAACACGGAACTGCACCAAGTCAAAGTTAGGACAGTAACTTGTTAAAACAATTTAAAACACAAGCTAAATAGATGAAAATCAACAAATAATATGTTTTACCTATTATAAGAACTATCTGCCAGATTCAAAACACTGGTCTCAATTTTTCCACTCCACTCCAATCAGTCCTGATCTAAGGTCAGGAGCTATGTCAAATTAACTACATTTATTTTTTGATCTGATTCACCCCTAACTGGATGGTGACTTAACTAGCTTAAGTTAGGTGACTTTCCAATGCAACCAACTATTCCTGGTTGCATTTGGTCACATGCATTTTCAATAAAATGAAAATGTACGACTCAAGACGTCTTACAGACTTCTCATATGCTCTGCAAACTTTTAATGTGAACATATTCTTTTCATGTAACTTTCTAGCTAAAATATAAGCAAGAGTGAACACAGCTTTGCTACAATTTTAGTTTACAATTTAGAACCTTAATAGAATTGCACTCATTTTGTTGCTTAACCTTAGGGCATACATACCAAGTTTCCTTCGTCTGTTCAGGAAACTTATTTAAGAAGGTGACACAAAATTTGTGTGTTATGGGTTTGATAAAAAACAGTCTTATTTCATTTGACCAGCTCCAAATTCTTGTATGTCATATAGGAAAACAGAAGTTATAAGCTGCATACTTTGTAGTGAATCACAATGTGACAAAACCTCTTTTAGATGTATTTGAGTTTTCCCAATTATAATATAATCCAGCTTCTTTCAGATTCAGATCAAATTGTAACATAATATACCAAAAACGGAAAGACTGCAAGTGTAAAAGTGCCAGGTTCAGGGAGCTAGGAGGGAGCAGTATGACCACCAGAATTTGAAAAATTGGCTACCTCTTTTCTCCCGGGTATTGCAGGGGTGACTTTGTCATGGTGTTTCCTTAACTGAATGCTATATGTGTGTGTGTTTTGCTTTCCAGTTGAGTTATTTTCCTCAAAGCAGGCAGGCAGGTGACAGATAGTTGGCAGCCTTTATTCTAAATCTTCAGTCCTTAAATTCAAGTCTTAAAACCTGCAGTGCGGACCCTTCTTATATAAAAATTCACACCTTTTTTCCTTCTAAATGGAAATCCTTTAAAAATTTGTACAAAATGTGTACAAATATGTTCTTAAGATGGATAGACCTATTAGATGTAGTTCCAAAGTGAGGAAGTACTAATAACAGAACTAAAATACGGCCTTTGGTTTCACTTCCTTTTAGTTTCAGGATCTGATCAGCTCCAGCACTGATAAATGATCACTCTTTTGAAACCAGCTTCTTAGTTTAATTCTATTTTGCTTCCTCTTGATATCCTACTCCTTTCCCCTCTAATCTTCCTCAGTTTCTCTGAATTCTTTGATGTTTATTTTTCACAGAAAGAAGATCCATAAAAAAAAATGTGGGTCTTCCTAGAGGTACTTAGTTTTGTATTACTTTGGGACATTTAGAACACCATTACTACATGACATATACAACAATGAGCAGAACAATGAAGTACCCTTTCTGCCCTATGCTTTTAAAAAATTAATAATTCATTTTGCAAAATTTGTCAGACGAGACAAGCAAATAGCAAACAAAACCCAAAACTTACATCTCATTCCAGTCCGCAAGGAAAAAGAAGGATTTTCTAGCTGGTATAGTTTTACGGACCTTCATTTGGCATATGGTCTTCCCAGCATAAGTTAGTGAACAGGAAAAGGAAAAAGTTTTGTAGCTACAAAGAAAAAGAAAAAAGATTAGTTGCAATGTAACACATTCAATGGAGTAAATTTGGGGCTAGCTATGCAGAAATGTGTGAAGATCCACCCTTTTTTACAGAAAGAATTAAAATAATGGCTCTTATATGAGTGTTTTAAGAAATAGTATTCTTTGTAGTCAGTTCAAGCAAAGTACTTAAGACTCTTAGATTCTGCTCCATGTTTTTGTCTATTTGGCTATTTTTTCATGATTGCAACCATGGGAACCAAAAGTTCCACAGGAACTTAAGGAAAAATCTTTTGACAGTGAGGGTGGCAGAGCCCTGGAACGGGCTGCCCAGAGAGGTTGTGGAGTCTCCGTCTCTGGAGATCTTCAAGACCCGTTTGGATGCTGCCCTGTGCCACGTGCTCTAGGTGGCCCTGCGTGTGCAGGGGGG
>JAWLRI010000720.1:2510304-2534407 GCA_034781795.1 Crypturellus tataupa
GGAGAGGAGAGGAGAGGAGAGGAGAGGAGAGGAGAGGAGAGGAGAGGAGAGGAGAGGAGAAGCTAAGTAGTGTTAATTTGATGATCATAATTGTTGAATTATGGCTTACTAAGGAAGCAGCAAGACATTAAGATATTATGATGCAAAAACTGATGAGATACAGAGTTTCCAAGAACCAATATTAATGCAATTTTTGGAATGCTATCTCCTTGCTTCCTCTTATTACATGAAGAATCCTATGCATTAATTCTTGAAAAACACTTCACACCTACTTTACACCTTTAAATATGATAAATTCATTAAGCATATCATCATCAAGATATCCATTCCCACATTCAGTCCAAAAGAGAGCAATTCTAGCAGCTCAGCAGGAACAGACTGCTGATTAACTATCATCAGGCCATGCTGCCTTCCGGAATTTCTGGGAAGACGTCCCAAAGACCTACTGATCAAATTCCAGAAGCTGCTGCTTTTGTCTGATCTAGTCAAATCCCTGCTTGAAATTACAAGGCTGTGAGCACCTGTGCAAAGATTCATTCATCAGCTTTTGAAGAAGACAGGTGGACTGAGTTTTGTATTGACTTGCAGCCTGTCTTTCTATCCAACAACAATATTGAACCTTTATTAACTTGAATAATCATATTCTTTATTCTGTGAATATTTTATACTGCAGAAAGGTGGTAATGTCTAGAAATTATTATCCTTCCTCATAGTTAAGAAGAAAGAAAAAAAAGAAAAAACTGTTTGAGAACAAAGACATTAATACATTTTTTTTTCTGAGAACTTCAGAAAGAGACCAGAACATGATCCAGACTTAGTCTTAACATGAATGAATACTGCTCTGTTCACAGTGATGAAATAGTATGGTCCACAAAGGTAACATGGTTAATGGAGCCACTTATTGCAACACTAAATCAAGGTTTCAGCAGACTTTGACCTGTTTTGTCCGTGTCTAAAGACTAATATTAAACCTCTATTTTTTTAATTAAGAAAAGAGATTAAAGTATTTTCTAAACAAATTAAGTACTGCTTTTCTTGTAGTAGTATTCTTTATCTTCTTCCCTTTTGTGGTAAAGAGAAGCTATAATGAAGACAAACAAAATTCTGTTTGATAGTCTTTTATGATACTAAAGGTAATAATAAATATATTTTGGGAAAAGGAGGAGGAGAAGAAGAAAAAAAAATCTAGTTGGAGAAAATGATTGTTCCTCTTTATGTTAAGAGCTTGATTCTGTTTTCTTGAAGATAACATGAAGTTATGTATAAGGGACAGGAAAGTACAACATGAATATGAAATGCAATCTGTCTCCTCCCCAGATATGACAACTGACTTCTTTGCAATTGTATTACTAGAGAAAGCAAAGCACATGCTCTTCAGCTTCCCTGAGATCTGACAAAAACGTACCAGCACTGGACAAAGATCGTTATTTTCCTTTGTTTCGGGGGCAAAAGGTTTGCCAGCTAAGCATAATAAAGTAAAAAGGGAAGAGGAAGTAAAGGAGATGGAAAAAGAAATGCAAAGGTGATTTTCAAGAAATGTATACTTATTACCTTTCAGGAGTTATGTTTTTATGTACTGAGTGAAAATATCATTGAGATTGTTCTCAGACTATGTAGCAGTTAATATAAGTATTACATTAACACATACATGAAATGTATGGCATTGCATGCAATAGGCCAAGGTGGACCTTGCTTGCCTCAGACAGCTCTGAATGCAGACTCCTCCTCAGAACTGCTAGCATGCTGACAAGCTTTGACCCGCAGATGCAGTTTCTCATATTACCTTGCCAGATGGATTCTGCAATCCTTACGGCATTAAGGGCGTGTCAGGAACGCATCAGTCCTTGTAGCTGAAGGTTTCCTGGCACTAATAGGTAGCTGCAGAGAAGTAAAGTGCCAAAAATCTACTAGATTCTTTTAATATTATGCAATAAATCCTTTTTTTTTTTTTTTCCTTGAGGAAACAGCTCATGTGGTGAAGTCCAAGTTTGCAAGCATCCTTTAATACAGGAATGTTTTAGAACCTTTCCAGGCAGGTTTTCTAAAGAGCGTGTGAAGGAACATGCTTCAGGGGTAGATACTGATTTGTAATTATTCATTTCAACTTTATCAGATTGTTGTCATTAGCAGAGTTTGACAAAGCTCTTGGACTAAAGATCTGTATCTTAGGGAGAAGAATTGTACAAACCCCATTTACCTTCTCCCTTCTGCACCTGCATGTCTGCCCCATGCTCCCCTGACCTCCAGCTGCTTAGCTTTTACTAGCAGAACAGAAAAATAATTACTGTGTGTTGGTTTGTTTACTCTTCATGAAATTGAGTAACAGTGAAACGACAAGCCCAGCATGTGGAATACGGCATTTAACCACCTCTGTGCTTGAAAGGCTGCTGTAATCTCCCAGAGCCCACTGCAGTCAGGATTGACAGATGAAGAAAGAAGAAAATAGAAAAACCAGCTCAATGGCCACATTTTCCCCCTCTCCTCCTCCTCCTCCAAAAAAAAAAAAAAAAAAAAAAAAAAAAAAACAGGGGCCTGAGATGACAATTTCCATGTTGGCCCATGCCCAACCTGCATGCGGCAGCCTCTCTGCAAGCACCATCAGAGCCCTCTGCCTGCATGTCCCAGGCCAGGAACCCAGCAGGGCAGCGCTCCAAGACCTGGTCCTGGCTGTCAACTCCAGCAGTCTGGTGCAGGCCCCAACCAGAGAGCAAACACACCTGCACATCCCTCAGTCTGGGAGGTGCTGCACAGAACTGCTGACAGCACGGGCCACTAGCCGCCAGGTCTAGACTGATGTTAGCGGGGTGATTACATAAGAGTGGGTCTATGCCCTGTTACTACTATTAGCCTACCACCTTTGTGACCATATACCATGTAAGAGAAAACAACATGCAGTTTATACAACAAAAGGCAGAGAACTGAAGTTTAAGGAGAGATACAAATTAACGGAGTCAGGGAGAAAAGCCACACACAAAATCAAATTTCCAAGAAGCAACTGTTTTTTTTTTCCCTGCTGGAATTAAGGCCAACTACTAAAAATAGCAGTATTAGCACTACAGACTGTAATTTGTTCGTTCCCTCTATTACTTATTCTCCATATTTGAATCTACAGATTAGTTTTAGGGAATGCTATGTTTTATTTATATACTACTTTTATTTTTAACTTATCATAATTACCTCATTCTATGACTAAATATGCAAATATCTGCATTATGCTAGCTGCAACATCCCACTAATACAAATAAGTAACAAAATGTGTGTTTTCTGATGATTTATCTTGAATTAACATAGTTAAAAGAAAGAAAGAACACTTTACCTTTGCTTGGCATTCCCGCACTTGGAAGTGAATTCTGTAAAGATAAAAACACAAGGGGAAATGTAATCATTTATTTCAGAAAAGACCAAAAGGTAGTTATAATAATGTTAGGAACAGCACTGAGGGAAAAGAAGGCTGGTTTTGTCGGGAAAGGGGATGTATCCCAATGTTGTGAGGAGAGCGAGCACAACTGGGATCCTTCTGGCTACTCCATCCACTCCTTTCACCATTGCAGACAAGTCACTTAGGACCACGCTTTGGACAGCACTGAGGCATGCTGAGATACAAAGCGGCACTTATCTGCGCTGGAGGTGCGCACACATTTTCCGCCTCTGTGTCGGTACGAGAGAGATAAGAACACCCTCCCGCCGCCTGTGCATATCTTGTCTCTTCACACCTGAGCTCCACATCCAGCGCCTTGGCATCCTCTCAGCGCGGAGGAGCACCAAGTCCCCATGCAGGTGGCCTACATTTCACCTGCATCCCTGCTCCAAAGCTGCAGAAAGAGCTGCCTGCTCGGAAGGTTTCTCAACAGGCAGCTCCGTAGAGCTAGCCAGCAGGAAATAGGAGGTGCAGGAGCCATTTAGGCTGCCTGAGCTTGCCTCCGAACACTCAGCACTGAGGCTGCCAGCTTTCATTTAGCCATCTGATTCAGTGAATTTTCCCCTCACACAGGAACTCCTAAGTGCTTATGACCTCTGAAAGATCAGGCCAGTTATTTAGCCCAGGCCAATCAGGCCATAATATATATATACATATTACTGCTCAACTAAATTCCTGAGTGTGTTAAAGTGCTACACTTAATCGAACCAGATGCCATGGAGATATAGCTAGTCAGTGAAATACAGCTCTTAACCATACACAATAACAAGATAAGTTGGTATTTCAGGATGCCCACGGCTCCTATCCTCTTCGAACCCATGTGCTCAAAGGGTGTGCTATCCTTCAGCATCCTGGATCCATTTGCAGCTCTCGGAGCAGCACGCTAGTACACATGGATTCCACAAGATCCTCCTTAAAAACTGCAACTCACTCCCAGGTGACACAAGTGCAGTGCTAGATACGTGTCCTCCCATAAGGACCCAGCTCAGCTTTGCCAAAGTTTGCCTAGTAAATATGAAGGAGAGTCAAATGCTTATTTGAGGGGAGGAAGAAAAGCTCCAGGTTGAGAAACAGGTTTTCACAATCTTTTTATGTAGCGAGACAAATGGGAACAGAAACCTTTGTTCAATTCTCTCACATTTTGGAAAGTAAACAATCTTTTGGAACAGTGCTTATAATTTCGACATAGTCTAGCCCATTTAATATAGAGTGGATTAGTGCCTGTTCTGGCAGGATTTGATCTCTCAGGACTTTTTGTGAGCTGCTGTAAGAAAGAGAAAAGGAGATGAAAAAGCCTGATTGTACAGCAGGCCCAGAATTTCTCCTGAAAGGATTTTTAATTCCCAGGGTTAGGGTGGTTAGAGATTGAATGAATCACATTCATAAAGAGACACAACCAGTTCAAGAAAAAACTATCACTGGTGCCAATTACTTTCATAATCTCTTAACCACAGTACAGGACTTCACAGTACTGGTAGTGAGGAGGCAAAAAGAGTAGTTTAATTAAATACAGGATATTGGAAGAAATTTCCTTATTTTATTTTCCATTTTTTGCATATTGCCAGAATTATATTAGAGATTAATATATATATTTTTAGGTATGCACACATACATGTATAGATGGGTAGAAAGACATATAATTGCACCCTATGTATATTACACTGGAAGGAACAAGCAGCAGTTTCTCTTAAATGTTATGTTTACATGGATCTTGCCAAGGGGATCTGTTAAAAGGTATACCACACAAAACCACACCACGCTTTATGCTAAAGCATCAGGAAACCATGGTGAAGAAGCAATTACAGCTCATATTCTGGCATTTCTCCCTTACATGATGTGCAATGCTGCAGATGTAACAGGTAGCCTCAAAAATTTTACTTCAGCTGTGGTGCAAGTTATTTAATTGTCTAAAAAAAAGGGGTGATCCTTGTAGTGGGTAGACATCCTTCCTCTCTCCCATCAGAACAAAGTCTTAGGAGTGCTAAACTGATAAGCATAATAGAAACACTTCAAGCAAACTGACAAGATAAGCTAATATTATAGGATTTAATTATTCTGCAAGTACTCACAAAAGCACGATGGAGCCAGAATTCTAATTCATACAAAATGCCTCTACATTTCAACGTGATTTTAACTTAAAAAAAAAGATTTGGAGGAGCTGGTCCTCCATTGAACATCAAATATTAATTCTGGCAACATATGTTAATACTGAGAGAATTCAAATTACATAAAGTGAAGAGCTGGACAATAGCTTTTGTATAATATCGATGAACACAGGTAGTCTTATTTGTTATACCTTTATAGATATTTTATATTTTATACATAAGGTTTTTACACACAATGTATAATCTTTATTTTTATAAAACTCAATAGTGTTATAGCACATGCAGAGATCTATTTTATTGCTTTGATGACGTTTATAGTTCAGCTGCTGCTGAGCAAGATAAAGCTCTTCATGAAAGCAAACCTGGATGTTTTTCTGCATTGCTGAAGTCTACTTGAATGTACTAGCATTTATTTCTCAAAGGAATAAGGAGCAAGCAGCAGCAGCAACTGTATTTGCTGCTGCAAGAACAGTTTGACTTCAGCCTCCTACCTTTTTTTTTTTTTTTTTAAGGTCAAAGTCGGTTGTTAATCAGGTCTGCTTCACCAAGTAGGAGTAAGGCAGGAGAGAAGGTCTCAGGCAAGGTCACGGACAGTCTTTACAGAGAGGCTTCAAGGAACAGACAACTAATTCAGCTTACCAAAATTGAAAGGAAATGTTGAGAGAACTGATTTCTCAGTAACTTAAAATAATATTTTTTAGAAATATGCAGACAAGCAGCTGTTTGTTATGTGAATATTAGGATAGAAATATATTTTTAATACTAATACTAAAATAGTCTATCAAGAGAGAATGCTTTAAACATTCAGGGGAGGGTATTCACAAGCAGTATCATTTCACTCATTACAGGTAAGCAAACACCATCATTATTATCATCACTGCTTATCATTTGTAGCCTCTGGAGATTCCAGCTGGGATCAGCACTCCACTGTGCTGGGTCCTGTACCTACAGAGAGGAGGCATTCCTGCCTCTGAAGAGCTTAAAATTTAAATAAGTAACACTGGAAAGAAAAAAGGAAAAAGAAAAAAAAAGTATTATTATTCTTTCTGTGCTAGGAAATACATGGAAGTGGTTCAGAAGAAGCTGGGTATATGAGTGTTGGATATATGGAAGCTTGTATATGAGTCTATACAAGAGAATAGGACAAGGACTACCTGGGAACACTACAAACATTTTTGTTTTTTACAACAGGACAGATCACCCATCCAGCTACTCCCAGAAGGGCCTAGCTGGTTCCATCCATGGCCACGCAGCAATGTCTGACCAGTTGTCTTTATCATCCCCTGTTCCAGAAACACAAACCTAGGATTTACTTACAAGCCAGACCTGCAGAGCGCTGCAAGAGATTTTCTAGACCTTAGTTCCTTGGTCTGTATGTAATTTGCAAGGCACTGCCGTGCCACCACGTGAAAAATAGCAATGCACAGAGGTTAATGGAGAGATTTTAGAAAGATTTTCTGAACACCACTTAAATCTGTTCAAATGACTTGCTTTCTGCTTTCCAGTGAGACGTTTCGCCTCTCAGCAAGAATTTTGCGTGTATAAAACGATGACTATATGAGGGTTAACAACCTGTCAGGAGGAAGTTTATATCGATGACACTATATAATTAATTTGTTGCATGTCACTCTTACGCTTTGAGAAATGTCATGAACAGAACTGAGTCAGCCCTCCCCAGTCTCAGGTAATTTTTTTTTTTTTTAGGTGTTGCGCATCTAGTTAACACTCACTAGTTAATCTAATTAACAGAGAAAAGTTTTTCCTTTTTTTGTCCTAAGTGTTCTTACACAAACGTTACAAGCCATAGGCTAAAATACACTGAGAGAAATAATAATAGCTTTTGTACACTAGTTATGGCTTGAGGAAAAAAGTAGCATGCTCATTATGGCATAATTTTGTAAACCAAATCGAGAAAGAATGGTAAGACAGACCATATAAGGAAGGAAAAAAAAAGAAAAAAAACCTTAGTATCTTATTAAACTTTTCGAAAGTCTGAAGTGGAATTTCATTACAAAGGGAAAGAATTAGCATGAATTAAGGTTACACAGGCTAACTCTGAATGATTAATGGCTTGATTTTCAGATGTGCTGAGAACTTATATTTTTGAGATGCTGACTTCAAATGAATTTTTAGGTGCTCAGAATCTCTGTAAATCAAGTCCTTAGTGACTTGTCCAAGGTCATAGCAAAGGGTTAGTGGTAAAACTGAGAACAGAAACTGCCCTCCAAAGTCTCAGTTCTCCATTTTATAGTGACCTAGGAAACCTCATTTCAGTGCTTTTAACAATGAACATTCCAGCTAAAAATCAAATCTATATTAACCTGGACTTTTTCTCCACAAATAATAGAGGAATTTCTATCTTAAAACATGACATTTACAGAAGAACTGTTGTTTTTATTGTTATCAACTTATGTTAAAAGTATGAAACTTGATTACTTGGAAATGTCATGATTTGAATAATATTTGGCAAAGCTGAGGTTTGCATGTTTGGTGGAAATTAGAAAGAACAGCCATAAAAGTGTATCAGTTAGACTTAACCATAGGACAGGTCCTCTGCTGCTTTCCTTGTCACACACTCTCCACAATCTTTTCTCCTTTTCACGCTGTCTCTGTCTAACATTTGTCACAGAGGAAATAAGCAGCGAGACAGTCCAACAGCTGATCAACTTAATCAATCAGAACATGAATGCCACCTACTCAAGCTCTAGTTTAAAAAATAAAATAGGATGTCAGCTTGTTACGGCAGCCTTACCAAGGCTTCAGTGCACTTCTTACCTGTGCTTTCACTAGCAGCACTGCACGGAGTTTCTCGACCGCATCAGCAATGTCTCTGGTTTCCACAAAGCAGAGGATGCTGCAGATTGCTTTAGCTGCTTCAATCACATTACCCACTCCATGCTGTTGATGACAGAGAAAGAAAAAAATATTAAGAAAGCAGAAGCATACTATTTAATAGAAGCACCTTGCTATTTACTCGACAGTACACATGCAGAAAATCGTATCTACACATCGCCATACAAAACTGAAATACATCATGCATAAGACTGAGATTGCTATTGCATATTGAGATGGCTAGCTCTATTAGCAATTTCCTTAGGACAGCATTATTTTTGTCAAAGCCCAAGTATCTTCTAGGGAGTGTGCCTTCCTGAAAATTGTGTCATATTTGGTTTTTCAGAGGGAAAATGTTGGTTTCAAGTATACAAATATTGCAACGGAATTTTTGAGGAATCTCATACCCAAATCGTTCAAAAATGTTCTGAGGCTTTCATGCAACTATGAATTTATCACTGCTGTTTCCTACTACCCACTTCTATGAGACATGGCAGAGATCCATTTTCCTTAAAAACAATGTTTGTGAGGCTGCAAAATCTTATATGTGTGTTGAATACTTTGCAATTAGCTTTCAATAAAAAAAAATATATATTTTCAAACTACTAAATTACCATAAAGAATGCCTAGATAAAACACCTCAAGTATATTGTTCAATTTGAGAACAAAATTTGGATCCCAAAGAAAGTGCCATCACCATAAATATCAAATATCTTATATTTAGAAATATCAACAGATGGATAAAAACAAAACAAACAAAAAAAAAGACACCTTCATGCACAGGTACCTGTGCATTTATGATCTTAAAGCTTAAAACACATTGCCTTTGCAGAAGCTCCTCTATTACATAGTCTTCATATTCCTGTACTGATGAAGTTTTCTTTTAGTGAGCTATAGTATGCCTATGTACTGATAAAACCATTTATATAGCCCATCCATTTCCATGTCTGAACTTCACCAGGATGAACACACTATTTGTAAGTTCATGGCCTATAACTGAACTGTATCGAGAAAGCTAAAACCTGTCACTAAAAAAAGTAAGCACAAAAATTTGTTGAGTTCACTGAGTTTAACTGCCTTGAGTAAAACTAAAGCAACAATAAATTATATAAATTATTATCAAATATCAGAATTCTTTTAAATATAAGGGATTTTTTTTGGTACATATAATTAAAAACAGTAAAACCCTTCCATATTACAGGTATTGAAAGGAAACCAAAAGGTCTGAAAACTGTGGGCCTTTCTTCAGTCTGAACCTAACTCGCCCTTCTGACAAATTACAAGCAGTTTATTTTCCTTTTTCATGTTGATTCCCTACAACTCGGACTTTTAAACTGAACTCTTGCAAGCCTTCTTCTCCATGCACATACACACTGTCAATAGAAGCAGGGACTTCTAAATACAGGATGGTTTTGTTACCAGCTAAAATAAGCACAAAAATCAATAATTAAACAGGCTAGCTTACTATGCAGTTGTGAGGAACACAACCACACAGTAAACCAGCTCACGTAAAAGTGTATATGTTGATAGTCACATACACATCTTTTTGCAATGAAAAAAAATAAGTGTTAATTAATTTTAATTTTTATTCGATATCTTTTTTATTTATATGTGGATATGGATTATTAGCACATACACACAGGATTTTAGGTGTATAAAATAACACACATAGAGAGAACTACTCCTGAGCAGTAGGCTGGCACTACAGGAGTAATCCTAGAATAGGCCAGTAGGTATACTGCTGGACAGAGAGTCCCTAGGATCTACAGCAAAATGTATTTATTTTTTCCTCTATATATTTAAATATCAGCAGAACCTTAAAAAGATATTTTGATGCTTATTCATATGGTAAAAATATTGCTTCATTCTAGAACTTCCATGAACCACGCCTACACTTACTATAAATCGTTATCTTCTACACTGCATAAATTAGAAAGTTTTCTTAAATGGTGTATTTTGAGTAGATTTCAAAATGAAGTGCATGCCGAAGGATTACCAAAGCACTCAGAATGTCTAACTGTCTGACTGCACATGCTCTCCATGAAAAATCTACATATTTCAATTCCAACAGCATCAATTCCTCTCCCCATGCCAATTTGTTTTTCTTTATTTGCCTTTTCACTTTTTAAAGGTATTATCCACCACAAAATGAGTTTGACATTTATTGGTTATTGGTTACTAACTCTAGGGACAGTGGGTTTGCCAGTTGTCAGAAAATAGGAATCAGTATCTCAAGAATTTTTAACGGACACCTTTGAATGAGGGAATTTGGATTTTTTTAATGGAGGCTCTCAAGACCTGTCAAAATAAAACGGTATGTCAAATGAGCACAGAATTTAAACGTGTATAGTTAAATTAGTTTATGTGGTTAACTTTCACAGGCCTGAAGTCACCTGTGCACTGAGGGTGGATTGTAGTGGATCGGAAGGTCCCAAGTCTCCCATTGCTCTAAGTGTTGGTTTTGAAAATCAAGAGAATTATTTCTGTCTAACCTTGGGATGAAGGGAAGTTAAAAAGATCGAAATTTAAAATCTTCTTCAATGGATTTAACGGATTTAATCTTCATGGAAAATAAACAATTTGAGATTCAGATAATGACTCAAGAGTTCTCATTTTCTTGCTTGCTCCCTTTACTACAAAGTCATGATTATAATTTATTACAGAACTGCAATTTTTCAAGCTGTTTATTAAAGCAGACCAGTAACACTAGTTCTAATTATTATAGGCTTGAAAAAATCCCACACATTATTATACTTCTGAATGAAAACATTTGCACGGTTATTTAACATTTGTCATTAACTTGCAACCCTGCTTTTTTAATCAATTCACATGAACTTTTTTTCAGTGTTCCTGTGCAGACAGGACCTTCTTAAATATATATGTAGATTTTATTAACTATGGAGAAATTTAGTTCTAGAGTAAAACACATATTTGTTGCATGACATGAATATTTCAGAAGTGTCCTGTCTTCCCTTTATAAATAAGTTAACAATCCTCTCAAATGATTGCCTACTCAAGATAAAAATCTTGAGAAAAAAAAAAAAGTCAAAAACAAATTGAGAGCTCCATTTAAAAGAGAGTTTGAGAGGGTTTGAGATTACAGCTCCCTTTGCATTTTGAATCTTTTTACTTTAGGCTCTACCATTTCAAGTGAACATGAGTAACTAAACTCACGAGTCTTCTTCAGTAAAGCAATATATATATAATTTTGAGTTCAGAGACCTCATTTTTCCCAAGGGCTTCCTTCATCTGTTACACACTAAATAGTCTCCTTTAAGAGTTTGCTCACAGAAACAAATTCCAATGCATATTTACACAGCATCAAAATCAGAGCCCTGCTTTGGAGTTAGGTACAAGTTGACAGATCTTAAATTCGTGTGCACTCTGCAAAAGAAGTGTAAAAGATTTGCACAAAAATTTGGGACAGATTTTTGACAGATACTTGTGTTTGCATGTGTTTGTTATTATACATATGCACAAATATTTATGTACATGAACACTCACTTATATAAACATACTTCTATGTAAACATATATATGTATGTGCATACGCTTTCTGACCATTCAAAATAGAAATACCAAGAATGTGCAGAAAGATCAAAATCTGAACTTCAATATAGGTGATACAAGTTTTATTAAAAAAAAAACAGTTCCAAATCCTAGAAAGACAACCACATCACAAGCTGAAGCTCAAAACAAATAACCATTTGGTTTCTTCTAAACAAAATATGTATTTGCCCTTTTGAGTTTAAATTCTGCCTAAAACAGCAGCTAGCACAGATTTCCTAAGATTTCCTTTGGGCATGCAGCAGTCCCAAAAATTTTAAAAGAAAGCCTTTATGAGTTTTTCAGCCTAAACCTAATCCTTCAAATAATCTCATGCTTGAACATATATCCTAAGTAGTTAAACACTTTCCTGTCGGTTTACAAAATCAATGACATTTTTTTGCCAAAATATATAGTACTTTATATAGCATAGATATATACTATAGTATAGTATATATAGTATATAGATATATACTAGTGTATATATCTTTGCTGGTTTCAACCACTAGACTGTCAAATAAAACAATCCTGGTTTTATTTACAACTTCCTTTACAGTTTACTATGAAACAGTTACCTTGGACATTTTAAATTGGTAGCATTTTTTTCTTAATCTCAAGTCAAATTTTGTTAAAAGAATTCATAACCTTTCCAGGTCAGGTTAAACAGCTTTAATTAAAATCCTCTTTAATTGCATCTGAGACAGATTAATAATTAGATAACATTCACATGGAAGTTAATGCTTTTCTGGTATAACAAATTGAGAAAAAATACCTCATTTTGCAGTAAATACTCCACTTGACCTCTGTATTTCATAATAATCGAGACAAGGTTCTCTCTGGAAATTGGAAAGAAGAAAACAATCTCAAATTAATAGTAAATGGATAAAGAGAGCACGTATTTTTTTTCACGTGATATAAATTAGAAATAGTTGGACTGACATGGATTTTATGCATATAATACTATTGTTTATGCAGACCTCATGTAACATCCAGCCTGGTTTTCCATAGTCCCTTGGTAGTCATTTACCACATAAGGTATGTACAAAAAATTCTTCAATTTTGAGCTGGAGGATACCTGTTTCACAGGTGAAAGAACTCCAATAAGTGGTTTCCTAACGAGTCTATTTAACTTCTAAACCCATTTCTTTCACTCTTTAGGACTAAGCGTGTGCTTAAATATTTCCTTGAAGAAGGATGTATTTAAGCACATGCTATAATCCCTTCTTTCCCAAATCACTTCACAGACTGTAAAGCTGCAGAGAACCAAACAAAACTTCTGCAAAACATCTGGAAAATCTCTACAGTTCAAAAGCCCCTATTAAGTTACAAGTATGAAAATGTGCATTAATAAAAGGGGCACCATTGCCATGGAAATCATTACACTTTATGTACTTCCATTTCTGATGTTGACATTTTCAAACTATTTCAGCAGCTGCCTTTATCTACTATTACCTAAGGTATAGATTTGTTTTTCTTTGCCCTTCAGTCCAGTTGTCAAAAAAGGTTTAACTGATACTCCTGCTGTATGGAGACCTCTGCCACGCTGTAGTACCATGCTACCTGTAAGCTACAAATATTATCACAAAATTTATACAAGCAGTCCACTATGCCTTCACAAAGTGCCACTAAATTCAGTGCAGTTATGAACAGGAACATAAAATTTTCTAAATTAAACTGCAAGACTGAAGCAACTGCTGTAAGCCTCATCCCTTTAGAACTAAAAGCTCCAACAGACAATCAGAATCAGACTTTTACTTTTTAAATATTGTTTTTTTCACTTTCTGCTTTTAACCCTACCGTGTTTCACCCACAGTGAAATTCTACTTAGCATTTCCTTGCTGGGCTGGAAAAAAATGAAAAAGTTGCCTATTAATCCCTGGCTATCGTTATTGTGCTCAGGAGCACACCTTTGACAGCCTCCTCTAGGGCTGCATATTCAGTTGTAGAAAGGAAACCTTAATTCTCACTTACACAAAATAACTAACATTCCCTGGTAAGACATCATCTTATTGCCTTATTGCCTTGATGGTACTTTTTGTATATAGATATAAGGTAGTATGTGCTTGTATGGAAAATGGAAAGTTTCAAATCTACTCTCCTTCCTGTGTTTTTTTGTTTGTTTGTTTTGTTTTGTTTTTAATGGTTTTACTCTATAACTTTATTTTTCTCCTCTATTTCCCACTCTCCTTTTCACTGGTGTTTTCTCTCTTCAGAGGGATTGGAAGAAATTTTCTCCCATTGCAGACCGGCAGGTGAAGATCACACAGATATTTATTTGGTTTGGACAAAATCCAGAATTTGCATAGGATGTTTTTGTGCCATTCATACATCATGCTACTTAAGTCAGGCTAATTGAGCAATTGGAGATTAGAGTTACGGACATTGTCCAGGGTACAGTTTGTATAGCACATGGTTAGATTATCATGTATTAAAATTCATCATATTGAATAGAGAAATTTCAGGTGTTAATACCAGAGTACAATTCCCTGTAGATGCCTAACATTCACCTTCCCCTACAGACGGCTTTGCCTTTAGAGGTTTGTATTTGCAACCTTGCACTAGCCTTACTTTGTTTTGAGCAATTCTCTAGGCATAATGTCTTTTCATAGCATTGCCAAACTCAAAGGTAGTTCTAAATGTAAGAGCTTGCCCCATTGCCTTGGTACACATGTTAGCATGCTTGGTCTAAATACATTTTTCAGAATAATTTCCTTAATTATAATACTATTTCAAAAAACTAGCATGTTTCCCATCATTTCATCCCACTCTAGAGAAATTTATGTATAAAAGAGCCATAATTGTATATAATAAACAGGAAAAATACCCCAACAACTTGTAACAATGATCAGAATATCTCTATTCAGCTTTCCTGAATCTTTGGCTGCTAGATAACTAATACTCATATACAAGCACATCTCTGATAGATGTGTATGCATACGGCAACAGCAAATAATTCATGAACATTCACGTGTTTCTTTGGGAGGGTCCTGGAGAAACCCCTTGAATCTTTTAGCTTGGTAATATAGTAAAAGAATTATGAAAAGAAAATAATCAATAACTTAGGAGAGTAGGCCTTGGATCCTGGCTGGTCTATGTGGGAGAAAGCAGAGTCACATATACATATACATACACATACACATATACATACATATACAGCACTTATTTTTTAGTTTTCTGGCAGTGGAAAACTGCCAGGTTCCCTTTTCGAAGGGCCATTTATCACCAGGCTGCCTAAACAAGCTCTGCCTAACTTCAAGTGTCAGATTAGCCACTGTGTCATATTTACTGGCACCTTGATGTCAGAGATCATGGGCCAAATGCAGCCCCGGTACAATGAGTACAGTTCTGCTGACATATTTGATGATTTACATTTGGTTTGATTTTCAAAGTATGACTACCACTGAAAGAAGCAATGTAGATGCTGCTGGTTTCATTTGCTACACACTTGTCTGAGACAGCAGACATAAACAGAGATCTTGATATAAACAGAGATCAGGTTCCAGTTCGTTGTTTTTTACTTCATTTCAAGACAGCCAAAACAATCCTTTTTTCTTCCCTACTGGATCTAAGCAGATGGCGACCATCTCATTCAGTAAGTCCTATAAGACACAGATGTTTGCATGCTATCATCAGAAATGTAACTGCAGTACACTGAGGCAATCCTGAGCATTATTTACTTTACCTAACCCAGATGCTCATAGCTCTGAAGACACAACATTATGGGAAGGTAATCTGCCAGCCTTGCCATACGCCAAGCAGATTTGTACAGGCTGTGTTAAGACTATTCCACCACCTCTCCATAGCTATTGCACCCCTACCTAGATGTAAAAATACGATGTGCTGCAAACATACAGAATAGGCACAAAGATGTGATGTGTTGTGTCACACACTGCTGTTATGGCAAGGAGTGGTACTGCTGACTGACCTACCCACAATAACAAACACACAAACACTATGGCAGCTGCTTGCAGGAATATGAGCCCTTCTTCACAACAGAGCTCACCTGATTCTAACTTTGGTGATACTTTAAATTCAAGTCCTCTCTAAACATAAGTGTGCCAGTGCTTTCAACTCAAACTAGTTGACTATAATGGGGAAAAACAGTACATGAACACTGCTAAAGAAAGTTTCTCCAAGGAGTGACTTTTGATTGTTATGTTAAGGAGAACTGAAAGGCTATATTCACCATACTTGTGGCTAGACAAGGGAACTAATCACGTGTACACTCCACCACACTCACTGAGAGTCTTCTCCAGCCCCACTATAGGTCTAACAGTCTACCAGGACATGAGGGTCTTCATTCTTCAAAAGAGTTTTCAGTTCAAAATGCGCAGCACAACATGAAGAGTTTCTGTACCAAGACACAGAACATGTGCCATGCAAACCTCAGAGTGAGTCTTGAGCCCGTGCAGAGGTGTTGAGGGCACAAGTCCAACTGCAAGACTAATAGATTCTCAAGACAGGGAGCCCTGCAAGACACAATCCTATGGACACAGCCTTCAGAAAGAAGCTCCTGAATGACCTATCCCCACAAGTAATTTTTTTACACACTATTTTTTGAACCTATGAAAACTTTAATTATCTTGACATGCCATGGCAAGGATCTCCAATATTTTATTAGCTTTAATATAAAGAAATACCTGTTTTAAATCTAGTACTTTCAGCTGCTGCTCCCTTATTCCTGCACTAGAAGATACAGTACGTTATCATTTCTATGCACATTCCCCATGTTCCTTGTAGCTTTCATAGACTTTTCTCGATGAAATAGCCATCTTCTATTAGCTCTTGATCAGAATGAAGAATCTTAGGTTACTTATATATTTTTCACATGGAAGGCATTCTTGATCCCCTTCTTTTCACTTCCTCAAATTGTATTATATCTTATTTGAAATGGGAGAACCAGAACTGCATGGAATATTCAAGATACAAACACATCATACATTTATATACGGTGACATAACATGGCTTCTTGTTTTTTTCATTCTTTTGTAATAATTCCAACCATTTATTTAATCTTTCTAGCAGCCATTGTGCACCAAGCTGACATTCAAAACTATTTATTATAAACCTAAGAACTCATTCCTGTTGGCAAAAGTCAACACAAGAAGATGTGATCTACATTTATCTTCTCAGAATTTATCTGGCATTTTATCACATAATCAACTCAGGAAAGTCCTTCTACAATTAATCACTGGCAGCTCCTGTTTTTACTACTCTGCATATTATAGTCAGCAAACTTTGTTACTTAACTATTAACCTTTTCCTCCTCTCAGCTAATTTAGAAATGAATTTGAGATCATGGGGCCTGAGCAGAGGTATTTCAGTGCCCCTACTGCTGGAGAGAGATTTTTCCACCCATCAAGAATCCTTGGGACAAGCAAGAAAAAGGGAACAGATGCAGTTCTGTCTTTACTTTTTCAGCAGTTAGGAAAAAACTGTACTTGTAGATAAAGAAAGGAATTATTTATTACCTATGCTATTTGTTTTTCATTGTCCTGCCTATCAGAGACAAATGTTGTCACGTATGTGATTTGAAACTCAACAACAACTACCACATATTCCCTTGAAAGACTCTCTTTACAATGGAAAAGGCCACACACTTTATATCACAAGAAATAAGTGTGAATAAATGATGCATATATAGATTCACATGATTGATTTAACCCTTCATGGTAATAAAATTAATAAAAAGAAAATACAAATGGACATTTATAAATAGCTATTAATTTTTGACAAGCAACCAGAAGGGTCTGAAAGCACCCGTAGAGATTTCTCCTATAGAAAATACATACAGAATGAAACACAGCTATTGCAAAATACTCATGTTCTTACCGAGTCAGTCTCCAAGCACAAGTATACTCCAACAGTTGACTCACAGTGAACTGTCTTTGGTCATCCTCATGCTATCAAAGAGAAGCATATAATGAGATACTCTGATTTGAAGAATGTGCATGACAGATCTGCTTTCCTTTCAAAGTCAACATGTTCTTTTAGCAACTCCTTCCTTCCAAAGTGTTGGTCTGAGATTTTGTTTGATGACTGTCTCCTACCATACTGGCTTGTATTATACAGGTGGTCACAGAAAATTATCACAATATGTCTTTCCATTACATAAAATTGAAGTTTATTATGCATTAAGATTATAGTAATGCCTCAGAAACCCCTGCTTCTACTTTCTTTTTATGGATGGCAGTAGGCAGCCTTCTTCAATAGCAACGGACACAGGACATGAAGCAGATATGACTTTGTATGCATAACCTGATCTCAGCTTTCTTTCCTAAGAATAAAATGAGGAACATCATTGTATCATTCTTTGCAACCTCTTCAAAGAGACTTATCTCCCCTCATTTTGTCTCATTTGGCATACTCTGCAGACGAGATCAATTCACCTTCAGATGTAGTCTTTTCTCTACCCTTACTTGTGGCTCCTGATGCCCCTATTAAGGTATTATCTCAGCCCATGCCAGTCATGTACTGTCTGCTTGTAGGCACCACCCTGAGTGGAAAAAAGTCTCTTCTGTTATTTTTTTAATGATTTAATTTTCACACAATACACATGATCTAAATAAAACAGAATAGCACAATCCAGTAGTGATCTGTTTCAAGTTTATGACTTTTTTCTTTAGGCAGAATTCATAACTAAAACTATATTTTCCAAAGGAAAACCCCACTATTTTACTTGCTGTGCTGAAAAGAAAAGCCTTGTGTTATGTTGAATGTTAGTGAATTGAAATATTGAAAGCTTGTTGAGAGTACTGTGATCACACTAGCAGTTTTCAGTTGGTAATTAAAGGGCAATAGTGGTCTGAAGCAAACATTCTGGAATCATTTGCGTTTCTGATATTGTTGGATTCAAGTTAAGTATGTTAACTCATGGGTGAATTAATTCAAGCTAATTCTACTTTAGATTGCTACATAGAGATTTTGCAATAGCACCAATTAAGGAGCAGGATCTTTGTGAAATAGACACCCTGCTGATATGCTAAACAGAATTTCCATTTAAAGAGTTACTATCTATTTAGTAGCAGTAAGCAAAAATGAATTAGGGTGAAGGCAAAAGGAAAGTTCTCATGCATTAAATCTTGAATATGTGCATCTTAAAACTAACCTCTAAGCTTCATTTGCCTTGGCTTTTGAATGTAGCGAGACACCTCTGCTCTTTATTTCAGTGGGTTAGAGTGAGTTAAATGTTATCATAAAGCAGTATACAGTGTATTTGGAGGACAGGATGCATTTGGGAGTAGATATTTTTTTCTTAGCTGACTTCAGAATCCGTCTCAGAGTCCCACTGAGCTGCTGCTACAAATATGATTACAAGATTACAAGTCATACAAGAATAGCTTATGGATGCCAGTTTCTTGAGAGCAGCACTAATTGTGCTCCCAGGACTTTGACATAATAATTGCATTTTTCCCTCTCAGCTCAAGGCTCAAAATTGTTGTCTGTCCCCATCACAATCCATCACTTTTTTAAAAAGAGTTTAGTTTAATGTTTTCTTCATTTCTATTAAGATGGTTGGTGCCAATTTCTGGTTTAGGTCACCTTCTCTAGAGTGGTGTGAAGTTAAAAGTTTGTATTCTCCATTTCTTTTGCACTTCAGCTTGTTGAGATTCCCTTTACTCCCTGAAGTTTCTCACTTTCTCCCCTGTAGTGCTATCATAATCAGAAGCATGCAACTGAGGAAGGAAATAGTACCAGATTTTTCATACTTACATTCTATGATATCGTGATTTGGATTTGCTAATTATAGACACAGCAACAATCCACCACATGCACCTTGGTATTTTCCCAGAAAATACCCCATACTTTTATTTAAATCTCATTACCATACAGATGAGTAGTTCAAGAGCTCTGCAAAACCTACCCTACAGTTTTATAAAGATCTTGTAAACAATGTAAAATTGAATGAAGGAAGGAATGCTGGAGCTTAGAAATAAAATTACAGATGTGGGATTGATAGCAAATCAGAAGGTTCACAGGATCTAATGAAACATGGTAAAGGGTGGTTGTAGGTGAATCATTTAGCACATAAATGCATATGTTATATAAAAGTGTTGATGAAGATATTGCTATGTTTCTCTGACTTTGGTAAGCCACATGCTTAAAGGAGATTTCTACCAAGTAACATTTCTGAAACTTCTGAATTCTAAAGGACCTTACAGATTACAGTGCAAATTCTTCCAAGGAAGGACAGAAAATTCACAAAAATTAGTGGTAGCCGCACATCTATTTAACTGCCTGAGATGGTCTAAGAAACTCTTTTGGCATGTTAAAAATCTTAAAGTCTCTGCCTATCTTTTTAAGAATACACCATTTTCCCCATTTTTTTCCATTGTGTGAATTTGGAGGGAGGGAAGATTACTTTTTAGAAACTGTTTATAAATCTGTATTTTTCAAATACCCTGTAAAGTGAATCAAACTGCAAGTTTCAGAAGCAAACCAGAAGAGAAAAAAAAAAAAGGTATTTTTAGCATTTATGATCTCAATCTATCTAGACTACCTTTTATCCTTGAATTCAGTGCGGATCTCATAACATCCAAAGAGATGCCCACCTGGCTACGCAGCGAGGGGGAACACTGCACTTGTCAGAGTACTGTCACCTGTGCCTTTTCCATTAAAGCTTCTTCCAAGCCTGACAGACTCGATCATGCTACCATAAACAGGACCCTTCCTTTCAGATACGAGTGCCCTGTCCCAAGTGCTCCCTGGAGCTGGATGAAAACTTTAGGTCTGTGACTTACGACAGCTCTCGAGCTGTTAATATTCTTTGCTTTTATTAGTGACCTGAAGTAACTCGATAGCCTGAAGCTTTCCCAGCATGTCAGCTATCATAAAGAGGTGATCAATAATTCACTTGAACATTTCTTAAGACATCCCTATTCCTGGTTAAGCCCTAGTGTAAGCTATTAATTTTGATTTCACAAATTCTTTGAGACAACACGTGTGTTCCAGTGGCCTGAACACCACTAATTTATCTTCCAAGCTTGTTACCTGCCTGAAATATGGCTTTGAAGACTATTTTTGTTTCTTTGTTAGTAATTATTCTACCTGGTAATTGTAGCTATTTCTGAAATGTGAAACGTCAAGAGGCGGTCACACTCTGCTCCTGGCCTCCACAGTGCACTGCAGTATATTAAACCTCATTTAGACCTGTCAAACTGCAGCAGTGATGAAGCAGCCTTTGAGCATATTAATAGGACGTGAAGCATTTTTACAGTAGTACAATTTTAAAGCACACTTAAACACAGACAAATGACTTCTTAGTATCTGAGGTAGTTCACAGTCCCTGTGAATAGGATACAAATTCAAATAACAGAAACCACTTCTTATCTTGATGGACCACTGACTTCATTTCCCTCAGTTTGTGACTATGCTTGGATGTTAACACTGTGATATCCCTGGTGAGATACTGGCATTGTTAATACTAGCAGATATGAAAGTAAAGACGTGTTTGGATTCTCAAACAATATCACTTGCTGGTTGCTTTTGGACGAAAAAAGTAAGCAAGGGTATTTTGTTGTCATATCACTATAAAGATTCTTGCTTTATTCAGACATTGAGCATGTAAGGAAAACTCTGAAAAAAATAGGCCTCTTGGGTTAGCCAGAGCACTATCTAGAAATGATGGACAGATGGTTTGTTCTGTGCTATTCCACTGTGCATCTCTTCCTGAACACCACCCTCTAAGGAAGGTAACATTTCTAACCCACTAAAACTTGTGGAGGTTACTCTTACGAGTTACCCCTCAGGAAAAAAAAAAAAAAAAAAAGGAAGAAAAAAAAAGAATAGGTGAGATGTGAAGTACAGTGTGAAAACAAACCTAGTGTTCAGTGCTCAGAATACAGCACAACTGTGCCTGTAAACTGGATCATCATTCGACAAAAGGACTATTGTATTTTTTCCACAGTTATTGTCATTCTCAAGATTTCAATGAATGGAGAAAAATCCATGCAGAATTTACAGTCATGTCCTCAGAAGCTCTTTGTCTGGTTACATGATATAAAATTTAGCTTCAATATGTTTTTATAATATAAAGATAACCTTATGTTCTTTGTACAGGGTTTCTAAGGAGGTTTAATAGGAATCTAGCATCTTGAAAATTCAGGTATTAAGAGACTTTTGTTCAAAATGGTTAAGGCTGATAAATCTCACATCTCAAAAAAATCAAAATCAATTTAAAGGTCACTGACTGGCTCAAGAGTTTGGGATTCCGTGAAAAGCCCCAGGCCAAATTCTTGCTTCTAACTCCTTCGTTGAAGACAATTTTTTTTTTTTTTTGATTCATTGTAACACAGAATACCAGCTACCGATAGAAGGAAGAAAATAGATACTCTCACTTAAAAGTTCTTCAGTTTTATTCATAAAACAATTGTAAATATTTAGTTATTGCCCCAAATTTATGAACTCCATTCTTTTACTATACTTAAACAGATTATTTTTGTAATTCTTTACTAAGTCGATGAGCTTCACAGGAAATTAAAAGGCACAGTAGATGATTTATTAGGAAATTTGGTGTTAAAAGGTCTGAATGAAAGACCTGAATGCACTATTCCGTTCTTCTTGATGACATCTCTTAATATTATGGTATACAAAAGTTTCCAGTAGCTACGGAATTAAAATACAGTAATAATAATATAATATTTAATATAATAATATAATAATAATTATTATTTACATTCAGAATTTCCTGCTCTCAGCCCAGCTGGCAATTTGATTCAGAGATTAAAGTCCACTTAAACTCTGAACTGCAAGCAATTAGCTAATGACTAAAAATATCAGACTTTTGCCCCTCTTGCTTTCTGTGTGTATTTCTATTGCCTCTCAAGGACAACTGGCTATTAGACTCAATATAATCAGTAATATAACTGTGACATATAGGAGCCTAGAAGTACTTTGAAGACATGGTGATAGAAGAGCAATAAATTATCCTTTACCATATGCAGTAGAGAGAGAGAAATGTATGCATCATAGTATAAATTTTAAATAAATGCCTGCTCTTTGATCAGAATTTCAGCTGAAAAGAACAGCCTTCCACCTGCTTACAGGTGAATAGCTTGGCTGAGGGATAACTTTTAAGAAATTACCCAAAATCTTAATTCCTAAACTCTATCACATTTCTTAGAAAGGTGAAGTAAGTATTCCTTGGATATTGTCTCTTCTCTAGGCATTGCACAGTATGGGACAATTGTGCTGTCGTGAATAATCGTGATTTGTGTATACCAAGAGCTATTTTTAAATATGTGTCTTGACTTCAAAGATGCTACATAAGGTAAGCAAGAATGATTAGGACAACAGTCTCAAGATACAGATTAGGCAGCAAAGCATATTATTTTGAGGATGTATGGCATAGCAGAGCAGTAGATAGGTAATTTGCTCTATATTTTAGGTTGTTTTTTAGTTTGAGTTCACAGTACTTTGTAGAGAATCAATCATTGGCTTAAAAACTGGAAGACGAGATTGTTGAGGAGTTGTTTGAGGCTACCTCTTCTTAGGGTATGCATGTAAATAATACATTCAGTGTATGCTGAACACATATAAGTAACAAACAGCACTCTAATCAATGTCAATGATTTCTCAGCGCAGGAAAGACTGGAAACCTGCAAGCGGCCAAGAGTATATATTACTCCATTTAATAGCTTGAGACACTAACCTAGAAAAGGCAAGTGACTTTTCTATAATTACACAGTTACATGCGTTCATAATTATATTTAATAATCTTCACGCTACTCCTCCCAAGCCCAGTCTTCTTTGGCACCACTGCATGGAAAATCTAGTCTTCCAGACTCTTGTCTTGTCATGCAAGACCAAAAAGGGATATGAAAACTGTTTAACCTCATCTCCTGTTTAATGCAGACAATGGAAATCACCCAGTGATTTCTGCCTGGAGATCAATAACTTGCAGTTCAATGACAACAAGGTATCATGTGAAGACAGAAGTAATTCCATAGGTGACTGAACATGAACATTGTTCTTTTTGTAGCTGGGATGATACAATACGTGGATGAGAAAGGACACATGGGATAGATACTTGGTCACCTCCTTCCGAAGGCATATTAAAACATCAAATCATTTTCCTCTAGACTGATAACGAACAGCTAGCAATTCTCTGATCTCAATCATTGTTGAAGAGCTGATCTTGTGATGAAAGCTTCCATGTTTCCTTGCTTACTTTCTTCTGAATGATATTAAACCAAGTAGAATAG
>JAWLRI010000720.1:2534507-2603090 GCA_034781795.1 Crypturellus tataupa
AGAGCTGATCTTGTGATGAAAGCTTCCATGTTTCCTTGCTTACTTTCTTCTGAATGATATTAAACCAAGTAGAATAGTTTTCAAAAATAAAGAACTAAATGAATATTGTCAGTGAAGAGGGCAAGTTATTTAAGTCACTACTGCATGCCATAGCACTTCACTATTCCACTTTTATCTACAGAACGGTTAATGTTTTCAATAGAAAAAAATATATATTTTGCCTCATTATAGTCCATTTTTTAATGCCCTAAGTTGTATATTGCCCTGAATCTGATGCTTTCATCATGACACACAACAGAAATGAAGAGAAAGTCCCTATTCTATTATAAATCTGTTATCTGACCTATATACTGACAGATTCAAGCTGACAGTATACATGCGTAAAGCATGTAATTGGAACTAACTGAATAAAGTCAACCACTGCCAGTGAATAATACCTAGAACACTAAAGCTTCTCCTGCACAGTGAAGTTTGTGTTGGAAGTAATTCAAGCTGGACCACAGGGAATAAAGCTCACACTTAGGAACATAGATCAGTGTCACTAAAGCTCTGTAATCCCTTTCAAGGCTGTTTAATCTCAACTAATCTGAATATGTATCTATTAGGACTTAAGGTGTGATAAGACAATGTTTTCTGTTAGGACATATGCTTGTGTACAAATACACACACACGTGTCTGCACGCAAACAAGTACACACAGGCACGTGTGCATGCCACACACACACGTGTATGCACAGAGACAAACTGATTCCAGCTTTTTCAACCTACTCTCTCAGTGAGAATGATCAGAAACCAGATGTGATTCATTTTATGCAATACTTTAAATGATTTTCTCTTTGTTGTACTTCAAAACACAGAAAGACCAACCCAAACCAGTAATTGACAAACAGAAATCACTAGCATGAATCAAGCCTGATAAAACTGAATTATTCTACAAAGGTTAGCTTTATTTTCTTTTCAGATGAGAGTTCTCTAGAGTGACGCATTAGAGAGAAGTACAGAAACAAGGCAGAGCTATTCCCCAGAATATTTCAACTGCAGTTCAGCACCAATGTATGCATGAGCAGGAAAGCAAATAATCTCTCCTTGATTAATACTGGAGATGGTTACATAAAAGGATTGGGGGAAATCCACTCCTTCAGGGAGGCTGAAAGAAAGGAAGAGGATAAAAAATGACAACATACCGTTCGAGCCAAATTTTGCTTCAAATTAGTAGTGATATGTAGCCGAAGCTGAATGCAGGTGGTTGGCTTGCGAAGACTCTCGTGGCTGCCCAAAGTGTGATTGCTGCAGTTTTGGGAGAAAAACAAATGATTATCTCTGCTTGCCACTTCCTTCATTTTCTGTCTTTTTCTCCTAAAAGCACTACTAGACTAATTTCCAAACGCAAAGCAGACTGAAAAGCATAAAATGAGCTTGCCATTTACATCTATGTAAACTGATGGGGTTTGGTCATGGCTTATTTTCCGTCAAGAAAATTTCAAAATAATCACTTAGTTGCATCTTTGACTATTTAGTTCTGTTACAGAGCAACAATGAAACAGAGAAAGAATATTCTAAACAAACTGCACCTGCTCTCAACTCTCTCTTGAGACAACTCCTGTATATTCTTCAATCCCAAATCAGTGTGTTCTATTAAAGTATCTTGGTTGTGCATACACTACTGTAGAATGACAGTATATTGGAATATCTGATACCTAGCTTGAAAGTCAAATATTAACTATATGTTTGAAGGCCTCATCTTTTAAAACAGGTGGACCATGATCTTCAGAGAAACCAAAGTTTTGATCCTGTGCAGCTCTCAGAGATGGTAAGGAAAGCTCTATGTCAGTTTTCTACCTTCTCTAACCATATGACTAGCTAAGGCCTCACAGAGAGCTCTGTACTCATTTGGATGGAATGGTTGCTATGAGCTATGTGGCTAGTCCACAGTGCTTTTCATTAGATTTAATATTACTTGTAACAAAAAACCATTTTAGGGGTTCCCTTCTTATTGTTTTAACCAAGTGAAATAATGCAAAAAGCCTTTTTTTTCAATTAAAAAATAATCTTTGGGATTAATCACTCAGAAAAAAGATACAGATTTTTGCAAAGGTAATTTCATTACTGAAATGAGTTAATATGCTTTTCCAGTTACAACTCTAGTGCATGTTCAGCTCCATTCATGTCATTTCTTTCAGACCTCCAGACATAAGCACGCCTAAAGGGATACTCCATGTACATACGGATTTACAGCCATGAAGGAAAGTGGATTCTTTTCTGATTTGTCAAGTGTCATGGAAAACTTGGAATTCAGTTATTAACTCTATTTATTTCTACCTAAAAAATGTTTTTTTTATGGATCAGCAGAATAAAATTAGTAGGATCCAGTTCCAAGAAACATTGGTCCTGTAAACAAATGACAGAAAGAATGACTGAGAAGGCTGAGGACTTATTTCTTACGTGGCAACAGAGGTCCCAGTAGAAATAAATGGTTAAATTTAAATAAGTGTGCTATAGATAATTGCCACTCAGTCCAATTACCAAGGATTCATATATCTTTTAAGTGCACTGTGCACTGTAGGTAAGCAAAATATACACTTCCATCCTTCTTATTAGAGATCAAGAGGATGGAAGATGTGTGTGTTTTTTTTTTTTTTAGCTAAGACACTGAAGGTCTCAGAGTAGAAACCCATTTCCATTTGACAGAATAAATACCCAGAGCAAATACTCCTTTGGCAGTGCTTCCATACATTTGCAAAATTCCTTGATGCTAAGGACAGCAAGTACAGATGTCAGGGGGCGTGCAGAAGCCAGAACTGTCACAGTGAAATATCAGTGCTGTTGGAAAGTGTGTCACTATTATGCCTCAGCCCTTCTCTAATTCCTTCACCAGTAAAAATCCAAACAACCTATTCTGAGTCCTTCAGACCATACCAATTTAACATTTCTCATGTTGTTTCTCAGTTATATCTGTGCTGTGCCTACTCATTGCTTTCTTCTAGCAAGTAAATCTTCTTCCACTAGATTTCACCTATTCAAGTGTGCCTCAGGAGTCTCCAGACGAACCCCTCTGTGACCTTGATGCTCCTTCAAAACATCCTTACAACTTCTTTTTTTGAGCCTCATCCCCCACCATTATTTCTTCTCTTCCCTTTCTGCCCCAGCTATTTTCAACCTTAGGATGGGTGCAGAAAAAAGAAAAATTTACGCAAACACACCTGCAAGTCCTGAGTCACTTTGTTCCAGACTGCTCTAGTATCCTCATTCCCTTTAATGCAGTTGTTACACCAAGCCACTGCTAGAAAATACTGTGGCAATACCAATTTACACTAGTTGAATGCTCCTTTGTGGTTACAATTTTGTACCACAGATGTATAAAACTACTTTTTGTCAGTATAATCATTCCACATTGTTGTGCTTCCAGGCAAAACAAACTATACCAACAGAATTTTAACATTTGGTTATAACTACACTTATACTAGCGGCCTGTGTTATTGCTGCTGTGTCAGGCAGATAGTATACCTCACCAAATCTTAACTGACATTGTGATGTTATCTGAAACTCCATAGTCTAGAGGTACTAGACCTAGAGTTGACTTCATGAATGGATTTTATTTTCACAAATGCAAAGAGAAAAGCTTTGGCAGATACTGCAACACAAGAGACTAGACCAACGGGATTAATGCTTCAGTAAACTAAGGCGGAAATTTGGCCTAGATGAAAAAAAAAATACAAACAAAAACAGCAAAAAAATAATATAACTTTAGTTCCATAGACTGGTCATGGACTAAAAAACTGTCTTTTAGCCATACCTCAGGCTGCGTGACCTTACATAGAATCATAGAATCTTTTAGGTTGGAAGGGACGTCTAGAGATCATCCAGTCCAACCCCACTCCACACACAGGGTCACCTAGAGCACGTGGCACTAGACTGTGTGCAAACAGGTTTTGAAGATCTCCAGAGAGGGCGATACCTCTCTGGGCAGCCTGTTTCAGTGCTCTGTCACCCTCACTGTTAAGAAATTTTCCCTTAAGTTCATGTGGAACTTTTGGTGTTTCAGTTTGAGGCCATTTCCTCTAGTTCTGTTGGTGGCCATCACTGAAAAGAGGCCGGCCCCATCATAGGTTGCTTTCTTACAGATCTGCTACTGCATCTGTGCTATTAAGATAAAAGTAATGAGGCTAACTTTAGAGGATAAAGGGGTGCAGTTTGGGCTGGACATTAGGAAGAATTTCTACATGGGGAGAGTAGTCAAGCATTGGAACAGGCTGCCCAGGGAAGTGGTGGAGTCACCATCCCTGACAGTGTTCAAGAACCGTGTAGACGAGGCACTTAAGGACATGTTTTAGCAGGATTGCTGTTGAAGGTTGATTGTCTACAATCTCAAAGTTTTTTCCTACCACAATGATTCTATGCTTCGATTGATAAGTGGATCACATTGTGTCAAGCACTGTAGAGGAAACACTATTAAAATGGCAATTCAGTGCCTTTCCACTTATTTTTGCCAAAATACTGTGGGAGACTACAGCTTAGACCGGAACACCGCAATCAAAAACACAAAGCAAAAGGCAGCCTTTGTCTTTAAGAGACAAGGTAGTGACATGGTCAAAGTGATGGGATTTGTCTGTGGTCCCACAATCTTGGTATCGAGAAAAGAAAAAATGCCTCATGCTCTTGACTCCATCACCACTAGGTGGTTTTGCATCCCTCCAACAACATTCTCACATTCTCTGAAGACTCAGCTAAGCAGTTTCTCTGAATGAGAAGCTTAATCCAGAGAAAGAAGAGAAAATAAAGTTTATTTGTACAAAGAACATACTGGTCCAAAAGGTGTTTACTTCTAACCATCCCAATCTGTATGAATACAACTCTGCCCATTTTATAAGTAATGTAATGATCTGAGCAATGCTTAGAGATGAAACTAATTCTTTCCCTGGTCTCAATTCTCAGAGAATAGGATTATCAAGATAAAAAAATGTCATCAATAAGATCACAGACAAGTATTTGAGTATAATTGATAAGCATATAGATCCTTCTATTCCACACTTCTACCCAGTGGGTCAGCGGAGCTGCAAAGCAGTAAGGTAACTGGAGAACAGATAGAACTAAAGACTTATATGATAAGATACTTCATGAAACCTCAAATCTTCAAAAAAACATGGCATGTTTAGAATTAAAACTTGTAAATACCCTTAGATTTTATACTCTTACTAGATCTGCATTGCAGTTACTTCTTACAAACAGCCACCAAATCAATAAACAAAAGAGTCCAGTACTCTTCGTACAGTCATATGCTTCATTTACTAGGCACTTCAAGATGCTGGTGGCCTGTAGACCCAAGGCAAAAACATCTTTATGGAGGAGCAGGGCTGTTTTTGGCTTGCCACTGACAGTGAGAGCTACGAGCTATTTAATATAAGCAGCTTGATCCCCTTAGAATGTATCTTTATTTAACATCTTTCATAAAAGGCATCATAAAAACACTTTTTTTAGGGTCATCCATTCTAAAAAGTAGAGAGAGATGGGAATATGCAAAGTGAGATTTAAAGGTGATTGTAGAAGGTTTATAAAAGGGAAGAGAAGGGAGGATTTTGAGATACAGTTGATGACTCTCCAAAAACTAAAAGATGGACATAAACAAAAGTAAAAAGGACTGGAGAGCATACACAGAGCTGGGAAACAGAGAAGGATGGTAGATCAGTCCATGGATAGATATGAAAATCAAAAATTCCTATGAATACTAGTAAAAATGAATGACAAGGATGGATTGCACTGGCCTATTCTTTCAAGGGCTGTGTTCTGCTTCCCAATGAATGTATAAAAAGCACCTGCAGGAAATCAGCGTGGGAAGTAATGAATATATACCTTAAAATGACAGAAGGGGCAGAGAAAAGGCACCAGCCAATCCTGATAGTGCTCTGTAGATGCTAAAAGGAAAAAAAAAAAAAAAAAGAAAAAGACTTGCACAAAAAATAAGTACAGGGATAAGAAGAAAGCCTGCAGGCTGAACCAACGCCAGAATTTCTGATCAGCAAATCAAATTAAGTTAAAGACTAGAAATGAAGTGAGGTTGCAAATAAGAGTTTCACTCTGTCAGTTAAAGGCTGATATTTAGCCTGTATGCAGACTTCTGATATTTAAAATTTGTGTATCTGAAATCTGATATTCCACTTGAGAGTCAGAAAGAATAAAAACTCGTGGATATCTCCACAGGAAGTGAATAATGAATAACTGTATCTTGTAGCACTCACACATGTGTTCCCCATCAAACTTAAAACAAAATGGATTCCAGGAATCATCAAGTCTTTTAGGTTTTTCTGACAGGATGAGGTACTTATTAATATAGTTCAATATAATAGTACATGAAAGTTTTCGACAAATCTTTTCAACCTTCTCTCACCCACTAAATTACTCTAGTCTGAGTTCATCATGTCATTGTTTTGGCTTCACTTTATTTATTTCTGGATTACAATAAAACAGAAGCAACAAGGCATTCCCTTTCCTACCTCATAACGTGGGGAACTTCTATTGGAATCCATCACTGAATGAATTCCAAATGCTCCACAAGGGAAGAACTTTCCATGAGTACATAAAACTCCAATGCCTTCACTAAGGAAGCACTACCAGAGAGTGCACATATGGGAAGAAGTTCCATCTTGACACACCACCACAGGCCATGTTATGTTATCCAATGGATGGTTTGATACAGAGATTCAAATTTCAAATAAAAGACTCTGTTGAGGAAGAAGAGAGCTCAAAGCACACCACAGCACAGAATTACATCCCGCCAAAGTCAGAACTGCAGCTTGGGGCTTTTTGCATTACAGTGAAGGAGTACAGCAAAAAAGCTGGGAATACTATTGACCTTGTTTCGCTGCTAATGAGACGTGCAGAGATTCTCCAAGTGCAAGAATTTAAACAGTCCCTTATTGATGAGTTCTTCCCAACAGTGAAAATAAAACTGTTTAGAACATACTGTACACAGTACTGAAACACACTGAGCTCACTCTCAATACAGTGACTCATTATTTCCATTTTCTTTAGCAATTGGTTTGAAATAAGAGAGATTTGAAAAAAAAAAAAATCAAACAAGCTCTCTTATGTAATCAACAGACCTGATTCTCTTCTCAGTTCTAGCATTAAACCATTTTCACCCAGCATTCTACTATACCAGCTCTTGCTCTATGCAGATTTAAGTAAAGCTCAGAAATCTTAAAGTCTCCATCTTGAATTGTATAATTCACTATAAACAACTGAACCTGTGAAAGAGTAGAGATGTACAAACTGGCTACTAATTCAGATGGTGGGACACCTGCTTCTTTATATTAATCAAGTTGACTTGCTTTGAGCTAGTTAAGGTAATCTTTAAACTACGGCAGCTTATAATGATTTCAGTTGCATGACACACGTACACTGTTTCACGCCTTCTAACGCTTTTAATGTTTTTAACAGATGAACAGTGATTCCTGCAGTGTCAGTTACATGCTACCACAGAGAACTGCCCACCTTCTGCTGAAAGTTCCTGTCTCAGGAGCACAAGTAACAACCAGGAATCTGGATTTTCACTTAGCTATTTCAATAGGAGATCTTGCTTTTGATAACTGTTAATTCAAGCTGCCAGAGGTGGAGAAACACCTAACTGAGTCCATCAGTGTTTTAAACCATTACAGGCTTACTTGAATGAATGTGAATCAGCACACTTAGCACAAACTTTCAGATTGCATGCATTCAGAAAGACCTGCTTACACATATGACATATTTTCTGCAACTTACGGTAAACACCAAAGCACTGACTTGGTTTAGTTTACTAGTGTTGCAACTGAATAGAAAGGGAAATCATCTGTTCTTTGTAATACTGTTTCTCATCTCTTTGGTGATTTCCTTTTGAAGAGATAGATATCCCCTCCTGCTTACAGCACTCCAGCGAGATACTAGGAGTAGCAGCATCCCTATTTTATGGATGAGGAAGACAAGAAAGATGAAGCAGTGAAGCAACTTATTCAAGACTGGACAAAGCTTACACGGGGGACACAGGATTTGAATCCTGGTTGTCCTGCTGGAAGATCCAAGCACTAGAACACACCATCGTCTCCGTGGAGCAGGATACAGGAACAATGTGTGCCGCAATTGTAAGAAGCTATGTAGTGTTTGGAACATATTACTCTAACTTCTGCTATGGTTTTGTGCATAGGCAGAGTGCATTAATCCTTATATGATGTAATGATCAGCATCCTCTCCTAATGAGATACTTACTTTTGTAAGAACTCATCAGACCCACAAATACTTAGAAAACATTCTTCCTGGACTGGGTATTGATTTGTGCAGTGAAGGATCTCTACAATTAAGTCATGAGTGATACAGTCAGCTGTAAAAAAAAAGATAATAAAAAAAATTAATAGTAACTTGCTAGAGGATTCCAGGCTACATTCCTGAGCAAAGAAATAAGAATTTCTTTGTAAATGCTAACTACTGCTGCTGTCTAGCTCCATCAAGAGGAATTAGAATAAGCCACACCAGATTTTTTTCCTTTGCTTCAGATGTCCTACAACTCATAGAATTTGTGTCTAGTTGGAGGAAACTGGTAGTTTGTGAAGTAGCTAGAAGGAAGAACTGAGCAATTTTCTAAAGTAGAAGGAAGAAATAAGTGGATATATTTTCCAAATAGGTAAATTCTAAGTTATTTTCATGATTAATATTTCAATACATTTGTCACGTGTGAACCTGATAAAGAATAGACTCTGTAGCATCCAAACTTGAATGAGTAACTGTGGAAGTCTTAGTGACATTTTTTAAAAGAATACTTTAAAAAAAAATCCTGACATTCTGTATACCTTCGTATTTTCAGATTTCAACTCATGAAATCAACTATGTTACAACCAAATAATCCCCTGACAAGCAAAAACGAAATTGATCTGGCTGGCCTTTTTGCAACTGCTAAAACTGCTGCAAACTGTGATTAAATAAAGTGTAGCTCTATACCTTAGTAGAAGTTTTTAAAAGCTTGATATTTAATGTTATTTTAACTTCACAGAAAATACCTTAAGAATGTATGACAAAAGAATGCACTCAAGGCTCACATAAAACTTACACTTCAAGAGTTTTTCCAGATATAAATGCATTTTGTTATCATCTCACTAGAAATGAATCGTGGAAGGCTACAGAAATCTTGGTCACTTACCATTTTGAGTGATAAGCAGTGGATATGGTGAAGAATCTGTCCAAACACTGATTCTAAATTTCAATTTGCCAAGGATGTGGTCTGGGAACCTTGTTGCAACACTCCAGATTTTTCCAGTATTTGTCTTTAAATCATAAGCAGGATAGGCACTTCTTATTCTGGGGAGGACATGTGACGAAATTATGTCTGAATAGGTACATATTTCAGCTCTCTTGTAACAAGAACAAAACAGAAATACTGCAATAACAACAGCGCAAAGAAAGCTGTCAGGAGTAATAAATTTCATGTGAATAGAGTGGACAATAGCAGCAACTTAGGCTTTGTTTTGATGTTTTAGTAAGATCACATAATGTGATATAACATACAGTTATATCTGTATGATATAACATACAGTTACTTATTTTACTTAATAGAGAACCTGTAAGTAAAATCTTCATGAACTTCACAGGATCACAGTTAAGTTTGACCTCAACAAAGCCAAAAGGAGTTTAGGCACAAACTTCAGCACATTGTGATCAAAATAATTTAAGTATAGCAACTATGAGGGTGCTCAAACATATGCTTAAATAACAGAGTTGTACCACAAAGCCAAGAACATGTGCACAGACAGCTGTGACTAGGACAGCTGTTCAAAATGAAAAAAGAATATGCTTGCTAAGCAAAATTTTAAGTCCCTATTTTCACTCGGCACTAGGATTCAACTTGAAAATCTCATTACTAAGACACTGAGTATTTAAGCAAATGTCTTTAAATGACAATAACTGCTACAGTCACCGAGGCCCTCTGATCTTATATACCATTTCCCATAAGATATATTGCCCCTCTTCCTTCTAATTACCACAAACTTGCAGAAACTAATTCTCACTGATGTACTATTTCCTGATGGTCACAGGTATTAAAGGCTGTCAGCTGAGATTAAATTTGCTTTTTAAGCAAACACAGTTCACAGCTGCAGGTAAGGGGACGCGTATTGTACCAACTGAGGTGTTACATTTCACTAATTGGCCTGAATATTTTAGTAGATAAATTCAAATATCCTGTACTAAGCATATTGCAATTTTTTGTTTGTTTGTTAGTTCAAGCAGGATTTTGTAGCTTCTGAGTTGGCAGTCCTTTATAGGATCCCCGATTGTAGTATATTTCATGCAACATTTCTCTCACATAAAGTTCCTCTTTACTAGTTGCCTCCTGCCTCAGGGCTGCTGACCAACTCTCTAAGCAACAGCACAAACTCCTCTTCTGACATTTATTTCATGTATTTCTACAGTCTGAGAAGAAAAAAAAGAGTCTGACTTCCAAAATTAATAATCCAATGCTGCAGCCCATTTCTTATAATAAAAAGCCAGGCGGCATGATGTTTCAGTGAGGTAAGAGGAAATGAGGCTTGACAATGCCAGCAATACATGAGATAGATTTATACTTACAGCAAAGAAATCATTATACTACAGTGGATGTTTTGGTGACTTATGTACTTGGTGTCAGCCTATTTCCTGGGTGAGCAAGGCACACATAAAGCTTTCCACTATCACATATTTCTGCAGAAATGCCAAGAACTGAATAAGACTGAAAACTTCACTACCCTTTCTCCAACACCAAATTAATTGGATGTGTGGACATGCAGGACATGAATCACCTCCTCAACTTGATAACAGTAATTTCAAAACTAAATGAACCTCATCTCTATCCCCACTTCTACCCTTTCTCTATTCTAGGAAAGTTTTGAAACAAAGCTTCTTAAGTCATTCAGATAAAAACACATTTAGTTCCATAAAGTGTTACTTATATCATGTATTATTTCTAAGGGATCAAAGGGCTTCTAGACTGAAATGCTGGGCAAAAATGTACATCTCTCATAACAAGAATTTTGGCAGCTAGCCTTCCCATAGCATGGCTAAGTACTACAGAAGTATTATGTGAAGAAAAACCTGAGGTACTTGTCTCCTATGCTGCAGCAGTTCAGCATATCCAGAAAGCACTAACTTTTCAGGGCACTTTCTCTTTCACAATTCTGTGTATTCCTCTGTAGTGCACAGTGCATCCCTAAATCATGAGAAGATGGAGGAATGCCACATTTTACCGTATTGAACCCCAAGACATCAATTCAGCATCTTCCTCTGGCATCATCTGACATCAAGACATATTCTAAAGCCAGCTACTCTGCTATAGCTATGTCCATAACTGTAGAAGAAACCTGATAAAGGAATTTTGGAGACTGCCTTAAAGTTGGGTATGTGTACAATGAAATGTTTCAATTATAGACTGCTACCTGTACAAATATTACCTGGAGAAAAACGTGACGGGTTTCTATTTGAGCTACATGCTGGAGCTGCAAGTTTGCATGACAGAGTTTGAATTATATATCTCACCTCTCATGTATAAAATTGCTAGTTATTGCGTTATTCTTTGGGAATTGGAAGGGTGCTCATTCACGAAGACTGCATGGGTTAGCTATTTGTAAATGAGTTCTTCTGGTCTTTTTGTTTACCATGATATTTTCTTCTAAGAATGTTTCCTCTTTTATAGAGGAAAAGCAAAGATTGCTTTTATTTTTCTTTTAAAAGACTATTTGCTGCTGAAGTGCACAAAACAAGAGACTGCAAATCAGGAATGGCTTAGTAAACTCATTTATTTCGGGCAAGAATGGGGAAGAAATCAATATATATAATTGGAGTGTTAAGTTAAAGATAGAATGATTGGACATAGAAATCTAAATATGTGAAAGGCAATCTGCCATATGGAATATGCCTTCATGTACCTGATACTATTAGAATTGAATATTTGGAGCTCTGTGTGATGTATTGTGAAAGAAAAGAAATTTGAGACATGGGAATGGGTATGCTTGGAGGCTCACCACCTACCCCTGTATAAAGCTTAAAAACATATATATATTCGCATGCATATGTATATTTGCTGGTAATTTCAGGGCAATGTCCAACTGCATTTTCTTTTCTTTTAAGAGATGCAAGCTTTGCTGACCTTGAGTACAGCCAATTCATTAAAGTCTAATTAAATAAAAAAGGCAGTACTCCATTTCTCATCTGCTTTTGGGGGGGAAAATGCAGGCACTTGTGCTAATGACTTTATAATGTAATAAGTGAGTACATACAAAAGGGAATGAAGTTGAACAGATAGTCTCAAACCCTGCATTTCTTATGGCTCTTGGATTTGAATGCAATTTCTTTTTGTGAGGAGCATTAAGGAAAAAAGTCCAATCCCATTAAGCCACACTATTAATTGTAATGGTAAACAGTAATTAAAGGAAGTTTTTATGTGCTATATCTGACTTTTTTTTTTTATCATCACAGTATATAGTAGTTCTGATCTTGCTTTTTTTCCTTCTCCAAATAGCATATAAATTAAGTGTCCAAGAAAGTGACACAAAACAGACCCTTAGGTTTCATACACTAATACTCCATCAACACTTGTCCATTATAAAATGGGACAGTTAAGGGAGAAAGTATGTTCAGAATTAACATCCCTTTGTGGATTTTAATCTCTTGACCAAAATTGGGAGTGTTCCCACATTTAAAGAGATATTGGAACTATGACACTGTTATGAAATCCAGGGATAACCAATTCAGTTAATATAAACAAGGAAAATGTCACAGTTGGCCGAGTGAAGTTTTTACATTACTTACTTGTCCACTGCATTGCAAAAAGCAACTGTGTTTTCATTACTCCCTTGATTCGCTTCAACCAGCTGGATAGACCAACTTGCACACTAAAAATACCAAAAAGAAACCAGAAGAAACAGAGCTCAGTTAGTTAGATAACAGAGAATATGCATAAGGTTAACCTTACATATGTTTCCATAAGAAATAACCATCATACCTTATCATCACATCATGGACTTGAAGGAGCTCTGAATAAGCACAAATAACCCCATGGATTTTGATTGTACTCTTAATGCTTATAGAGATGAAACAGAAAGTCACATAGCATTGTCTGCCAAGGGTGTTTTGGTTTTTTTTTTCTCCTTGTAAAACATAAGGAATTCCCCACAAAGCTTTCAAAATTCACCTAGTGTCAGACTGCAGATGATTCTAAATGCAAAAGATGTACGCTTAGTTTACCAAAGGGAGAGGAGACAAAATGAAACTCATGCCGCAGTGAGTTTTAATCCTTAACTCCTTCCTTTCTGCCCTTGCAAGAAGCTCAAGATTCCCTCAAACTCCCTAAGCCTTTCTGGTAAGCACAGAAGACAGATAACAGGAAGCCAGTGTATTCTGTCTGAAAGGGAAATATCCCTGGGTTCTTTCTTTTAACTTTGAGAGAACAGGTCTCAGCTTTTACATCGAGTCAAAGCACTACCATGACTATTTGCCACAGTACACTTCAGTGAAAACATGACTTTCAGAGAAGGCTTTAATATTACTATATCTGCAAGCCCATTCTACATTGTACATATAGATATTGAGACTCAAGGCCCAACTGGAACACTAACCTTAAACTCCTTTAGAAAGATGAACAATTAATGGCATGGAGCTTAAGAGCAAACTGAGATATGGGACAAGATGGATTTTTCCCATTTTAATAATAAAAATACATTTTTTTTCAAATAAAAGCAATATATCTGAAAAGGAGGAAGTTGGGAAATTATTGCTAATGAGGAAGACAGAATCAGAAGGAATGAGGTCACATATCCTCTCTCTCTACATATATATGCTTTATTCTAGATACTAATTTTATCTAATATTTTCATTAACCACAATAGCATAAGGTTTAGGAGAGCACTAATGAATTTTAAAGACAATAAGGAGGTAACATCAATACAAGGAAACATTGGAATGTCTGGTAGGAAAAACAGTGGATAACCCTGAGGGTTGAAATAATAGTATGAAATTAAATTCAGTAATAGAAAGTCATAGGTTGTAAATCCCTGATGCTAAGAACTGCCTAAAAGTTATTTATAAAAGGTCCTTCAATAGTCACTGGAGGAAATGGGAACTCCACTGTTTTAGTTTTTTCAGCCTTGTTACACACACCTACAGTAGGCTCTAAAACATTTTCTAATGGAGGCTCAATGTTCAGAAGTGATAAATGATTTGCAGCATGAATAGGCTCACAACAAAAGAAAAAAAAATACACACACATTCCTGGTAATTCTTGGGATATTGTGTGTAATACGTGTCATTTATATTCCAGATAAGGAATTAAATTAGAAAATGGGCCAAGAGGCATTGCTGTCATACGCATACGCATACGCATAAGGTTAACCTTACTGCTGTCACTTGCGAAGTGATTCAAACCTATGGAAGGAGGACAGCTCCCTGGGCACAACACAGAGAGTTAGAGCAGTTGCTGCAGTCAGGGCACAAAGGAAGCCCAGGAGACCAGCTGGTGATGAGGGCACAATCTTCCTCATGCACTGCAAGAGCTGTCCTTGGCATGGCAGAGGCTTCACGAAGGATGCCCCGGTCCAGGTCTCCCGCTGCAGGGAGCACCTGGTGCCTCCTCTGTGGGGTGGGCATAGCAGTGGCCTCGCCTGTGAGAGCTGGGCTCTGGTTGTGGGGCTGATCTGCCAGGTGAAGAAACTGTAGGAGATCAGATCCTGAAGGGAGTGAGGAACAGGAGCAGCAGGAGTTCAGTGCCAGATGTCCTCAACAGCCTCTTTACCTCAGTCTTCACTAAAGGGGGCTCTTAAGCCTTTGTGGCTAGAGTCTGGGTTCAAGGTAGAATGGAGCTACCAGCAGTGGGTGGTGATCAAATCAGGAATTAATTTAGGGAATCAGTTTGTACCAGTCCATAGGACCAGATGGGTTACATTCAAGGGTGCTGGGGGAGCTGGCCTACGTCACTTCACAGCTACTCTAAATAACTGTGAAAGGTCATAGAGATCAGGGAAAGTGTTTGATGCCTGAAAAAAAAAGACAAAACTGGCATCCATCTTCAAAAAAAGATCCCAAGGATAACCTAGGAAATTATAGGCTCAGGTGAGGTCTCACCTCAACTCAATTACTGGGAAAATCACAGAGAGAATCCACTTCAAAACAACGTCTGGGCACAGGTTATTGGGGCTAGTCAGCTTGGATTTACAAAGTAGAAATCAGCTCTAGTCAGCATGACTGCATTTTATGATAAAATGGCTGGATTTGTAAATGAGAAGAGAACAGTTCAACTCCAGCAAGGTTTTCAATACTGACTCCCACAACACACTTGCTTCCAGGCTGGAACACGACAGACTGAATGGGTGGACAACCAGATGGGTACAAAATTAGTTAAATCATGAGGGCAGTGGCTAATGGCTTATGATCTATCTAGAGTCTAGTTACAAGTGGAGTCCTGCAAAGATCTAAACTGACACCCGTTCTCTTTCACATCCTTATCCAAGATCTAGAAGTGACAGACTGCACTCCCACATGACATCAGATTGGGAGGGCTGATCAATCCACCTGAAGGTCATTAGGAGGTCCCTGCCATCAAGAGGAGCCTTGACAGGCCAGAAGAATGGACAAACTTAACTCTTATGAACTCAGCAAGGCAGAAAGTCGAGCACTGTCCCTGAGAAGGATGAAGCCCTGCAGTGACACAGGCTGGGCCTGACTGCCCGAGAGCAGCTCTGTGAGGGCTACAGAGCTGAGCACCAGCCAGCAGAGGTGGCCAACAGCCTCCTGGGCTATGGGAGCAGGGGCACAAGAACTAGGCCGTGGAGACAGATCATCCTCCTTTACCCGCTCCCCTCCAGAGTACTGAGTTCAGTTTTGAGTCCACCAATATACAAAGTATCAATGAACCAGCATGCGTTGAGCACACTGCTATGGTCAGGCCTGGAGCACCTGCCCTTGAGGACAGGACGAAGGAGTAGGACTGGTTCAACCAAACCCTACAGAAATATCAGAAGTTTATCACCAAGGTAGGGAAAAAGCTACTCCATCTACTCAATGGACCTCACATATGAAGGAAATTTACAAACTGGCTGTTTCAGCTAGAAATTGGAAAACTTTCTAATCATCGTAGCTATTATCATTTTCCAGAATAGCCTTCTGATCAGCCTCATGGTAGGAAAACCTCTCATTGGTCTTTGAAAAAAAAAAATGTCGAAAATTGTAAAAATTTGGACTAACAGTAATAGAAGGAAACTGTACAGTGCAGGAGATCTCCCACTACTTCTCAATGAGGCTAACCACTAGTTTTTACTCATGTAGCTGAGTTATTACAACTCCTGTTCTAATTTTTTTCTTTTTTCTTGCCAAATTTCCAACAGTTCTCATAGAAATAGCCTATACTATATGCCTGTATCCACCTTGAAAATTAAAAAAAAATCATTTTTTTTTTTTTTATGAATTTCAAGTCAGAGACTTTTGAAAACAAATTAAAGGAAAAACACAATTCGACAATAACAAAGGTCTTTGATACTAGGCTGGCTTTAATACTCAGCTAGCAACAGCTAGCTGATACGTAATCACACAAGCAGCTTGAAATCTGGGGAAAATTGGTCTTTGGTAGTGTTTTTTTCCTGTTCCTTGCATTAAAGATTCCCAAATGTATCCATATATCATGGGAAAGAGAAAAGTGAATAAATAAGAAAAAAAGGAGCCAAAATTAAGAAAGATGAGGTTGGGACAAGACATCAAATGCGATGCAGAAGAAAAATATGTGAGGAGAGGAAAACTGCAACTGAGAGCTCAGGAATGAGGAACAGAAAGGAATTAAGCAAGGAGAAGGCAAGAAAGCAGGAAAGGAAAGGTAGATTGGCTGAGAGGAGATAGGTATGTAACCTGAAATCCATAGCTTGGAATATGACATGACTAAGTAAATATTAAGCAACAGGAAAGGGGGCTTGAGAGAGACAGCGCAGGAATCCTGACCCTCTCCTGCAGGAGACCGGTCTGAACACAGTTGTTGTCTGTCTCACTGCGCTTTTGCTGCTAGCCGTTTTTGGCGAGTCCCAGTGACAAACAGGCATCCTGTAGACTAGTGCTACTCTACACAGAGAGCATTATAGGCCACAGCTAATCACAAATCAGTCCTGATAGGAGAGAGATACGTCATAGACATACACCTCCACCTCTGCTGAAGAATCATAAAGTTATAGTAAATGGAGATTTGGTTTTGTCACTACTGTTTTCAGGTGTCCAGAAGCCTGAACTCCTTCCCATTGCACATAAAGGTAAAAAACTAATTGCATAAATACTCACTATTTTTCTATAGGACCCTAGTCTCTATCAGTGTGAAAGATCTGAAAAGTGTGGAGTGAGACAGAGAACTCCATATAGAGAGAACTGACGATGTCAGGGATAAAGTAGCAGACCGCAGTCCTTGACTACCGGAATATCTTTTTGGCCCATCCACAGATTTCTTACCTGGTGCTAATCAAGTCACCTGAACCATGTTTCCGAACTATGGGCAGTAATTGTGCACTCCTCATTTGTGGAGTGCCTGAACTGAAATCCTGAAGCTCAGCATGATGACTACTCACTGCAGCAACAGAAGCCAGTAATTGAAAGACTTCTGTGAAGAAGTGGATGTTGCTAGCTATTCTGAAAATATTAGATCCTCAATATGTTAGATGGAGCTGTCAAAGCTACTGGGTACTTTTTAGGCTATGTTTTATTTCTGTCTCTAATACAGAGGAAAAATACCTCTTCTCATAAAGATGTTACAAAGACAGTTTCTTAATGTTTTTGGAACACCTGATCTGGTAGTGACAACCCCACAGAAAATTAATGAGGTTGCCTTATTTCATGGGACATACTCTCTTGTTTCTGTGATCCACTTTTTCAGCCATTCTGATGGTCAAACTCAGCACAAACCCTGTCCCTTCAAGCCCCTTTTACCTTTTCCAAAACCTCCAGCCCAGTAGTTTTTTCATGCTTCCCTCTCCTAACCTCACTGTTATTTCCCCCTCTCTAACTGTCTCTAAGTTCACTTGCCAGCACATTGCCTTGTCCACTTTCTGTCCTGCTATGGCTGTTGCACTGTGAAAGAATTCCTGTGACTACGCTGATTCTTCTGCTAGAAATTAATTCTCTCTTTTTTCCCATTTCTCCCACCTCTAGCTAAAGGACTTGAATAACTCCCCAACTTAATCAAATCCTCCCACACATTGTAGTTGCTCTTAACTCACTCCTTTCTTCTCTCCCTTGTAATTCTCTCCTCCTGTCACAAACATTTGTGCCTGTACCTGTAGTCTCTCTTCATCCCATGCTGTAACCTGATCTCTTCCTGATCACTTATACCCTAATATTTTATATGCTTCTCCTTAAAAGTTTGTGTTTTTTTTCACTGTGATGTCAGCATATTCTAGTTTTCCTATCACGAGTTAAAAATAAAAACCAAAGTCAAAAAAAAAAAAAACAACCGAATCAAAACACACATGACCCAGCTTGTCTTTCCACCTAATAATTCCCTCCTTTTCCCATATTCATCACTAAACTTACAAAATATCATGTCTAAATTTAGTCTCAAGAGTTCCTCTCCTCAGATATATGCTTCCCACACTCACCATCTGTCTAGGTTTGCATATGTTTACATCTGCAGGTCTCCCTAGCCACAGAAGCAAGTCAATCAAATGTCTCTTCTCTCTTGCTTTAAGATGCTGTGATCTCTGGGAGTTAAAAGCAGAAGGTGAGCTAAAAAATGTCTTTTAGTATTCATGGTGCAGAGGTATCCTATAGCCTATTTAAGGATTCCTATAATGATTTAGGATGCCAGCAAGGATAAGAGGAAAAGGAGGTTTTATAATTTTTCTTTTTCTTTCCCTCTATCAGGATTCTGAAAGAAGAGGAAAAAATGTGGAGAAATATAATATCAGAAAGGTATGTGGAGTCCTGGAAGACATGGTTAATAAGAACTGCAAAGCCAGAAAATGAGCCATGGACAACTGGTGGAAGAGGGGGGCGGGGGGGGGGGATGGTGATAAAGTATTTGCTTCAGAAAGTCAGCTAAAAACAGAGTGTATACCCTAGGATCCAGCTTCCACAGCTTTAGTAGTCATATTTATTTTTAAAAAGAGAATGATATATGCACACATAAGTGCAAGCATAACAGGGTGAAGGCAGGTCACAGTACGCCATCTCCCTCAGGATCAGGATATGTCAGCCAAACCAGACACACAGAAAATAATGTGCTTCAACAGAAAACCAAATCCAGCATAATGCATTGTTATTTTGAATCTCAGGTTTTATATCAGGTCACATCGACATTATACTATCTCTTTCAAAAATTCACATTTCTGTCCATCCTCTGTTGTAGCTTTATGGTTCAATGAGCCAACTAATTGTAATGGTTAAAATGCACATTACTGATTATATCCTAAACAACTAGAGCATTCTAGACCATAATCTAGATTCTCAGATGGTATAAACTGGCAAGTTGCTATTAGATTAAATGAAAATGTTCCATTTTATACAAGGTGAGGAACTGGCCCGAGTACTTCAAAATGAAGTAAAGTTTTTTCATGGGTAGATGGCAGAGATGTGTTGACACTTCAAGCATAAATTGGGTAAAACACGAATCAGATAGAACACAGATTCTGCCAGTAAAAAGTCCTCATTAGCTAGACAGAGCAGGCATCTTCCTTTCAAAAGTGATTTTTTATGGTCTGCTGGGTTCTCTTACGATATTAGAATCAAATAAAGAGGATGTTTGGAGATTTTCATGCTGCATAAATCTCTCTTACTAATCACATACTGTTTGTCTGAGGGCATCCTTCTTGTACACTTTTACAAATACTACAGGAAATACTCACTGCTAAGGAATCAAAAGTTGCACAATTAACTGAAAACACACCTGTCTCTTTCCTGCATCTCTGTATCTCTGGAGGGAGCACAGAGCAAACTCAAAGGCCACTGAATAAATACAATGTCTCACAGCTGCTTTTGGTCAGTTGAATCAAAAGCCACAGGACAAAAGCTCTTCACAGGAAAAAAAGTTTAATTCCCTAAGGTATTAATGCTTTTTCTTTCTTCAGTTCCTTACATAAAGTGTTTCTTATTCATGTTGCATCAGTGCAAGTAAATACACAAAGTGCAAAGACATGGGTAACTAGGATCAATGCTATTAAGATCAAAAATGTAAATACCTCTCTGTTGTGTCCAAAGCCACTGGGCAATATGGGTCCTATGTTTAATCTTCCTGAGGTGTTGGTTAAACAAGCTTCACCATTTCCACTTTCATCTCTTAGTCCTTGTCCAAATGCATAGCTGTCTACGAAGACAGGATATTGAGCATCTACATTGTCAAAGCCTATCTGAAAATTCAGATTTTTGTTGCCTCTGTCCACATTACAATCAAATACATTTGCAGCTGGAAAGGCACTATTCCTTCTGTAGATTTCTTTTTCTTCACTATATGGGTAGGAATCCACCATAGAGAAATTTCTGTTATCGGGTAGGAAAGAAGATCTAAAGCCAATCACTGGTGATGCTGAGCTGTGCTGCCAGTGAGATGAAGGATATCCAGCATGAAGTGGAGGTTGCTCTGTCACATTCAAACCAAAGATGTCTGCTACAAAAAAATTTTCTTCAGGATAATGCAAATGTGATGATCCATAAAAATATATTTCATTGCTAACTTCATCAGCTATTTGATCAAATCCTAGTCTGACCTGTCCAGCAGAACCTGAATAGAACTGTGAATAACAAGCTTGGTCGTTAGCATGTCCATCTTGTGAGAACGGTGGTCTCCCCAGGTATGCCATGGCTGATTCTCTTCTTCAGTCTAGTTTGTTCTCAGGGGAGTTCTACAGTAGTTCCAGGGTCAAATGGGTAATGCTTCAGAACTGGAACTACATATTCACTGAAACAAAGAGGAGAATAATAGTCAAACCAAAAAATATCTAGCAAGTTTTCAGTTCTTCACTTACTTCAGAACTTTCTCCACAGGGTGCAAAGATTTTCTTTATCTGAATAAATATTTTTTCATCAAATCCTTATTTTCAGCCTTAAAATTACCTCACTCCATCCTGATTTCTAAATAATGTTGACAGGGTTCCTGAAACAATTGAACAAAAATACTCTCACAATCATTAATGAAACAATTGCCTTATTATTTGCATTATGTTGCACTGGTATGGCGCACACACTCTAAAATTCCAAAAGAGATTATGTAGCAAAGCTTCATGCTGAATGTCATCTTAACTGAAGTTTTATTCACGTCCCCTTGTCTTTTCTGTGCCCGTAAAAACTTCCTCACATTCTTTTTATCCTAGTGCAATCAGGTGAAGAAAGAGGTTAAGAAGGTGAAAGAACCATGATGAAACAGAGGAGACTTGCCTCTCCACTTAGTATTCAAAGAACATCCAGGAAATTTGCACATGGCATATAAATCAAAACAAAAAATAAGTCAATTTCTGCATTTTTTTTCTTTTTATAAAACCAATTTCTTCAAAGCCTGAAGTTATCTCTCTATTACTAAATTAACAGGACAAGGCATGGGCTCCTGCAGTGGCTTAGCATCATTCATGCTGTTATAAACATGCTCCCTCATATGATTTTGGCATTTGCCAAGTCGTGCTCTCATGAGCATGATTCAGATGGACAGCATGTACTGGATAATACTCCCAGTAGGCATCAGGCTACCTTTTCTAGGAAGAGAGTTGAACTCTAAGGACATGATCAATTCTGTGTTGCTTACCCTCAAGGCCCTGGTCTGTTAAATTTACTAGCAGAGATGTAACCTAAAAACAGAAAAGGCACCAAACAGCAATACCACACAATGTACACAACTATTTTGAGGACTTTACCACATCTGATTTAATAATTTAGTAAAAAAATGCATTCCCTAGCAGAGAAAAAGAATACTACTGAGATGAAAAGTGCTTTTCATCATTACTGTTACAGATATCACAAATAGCTTTTCCAATATGTCCCCATATGTGTTAGCTTAGATAACAGAGCCTTACAATGAAAATCTATATTACAGCAGAAAGTATTCACCACAGCTTTATGTACTTTTGTTTTATTTGAAATCAAACTTCAGGTGACATCATAGGCTCCTGGCAGTCGGGAAAGAGAAATGAAATGTTAAACAGGCTGAAATTAACTCTCCAAGTTTTTCTCATCTATTCTTTCAAGAACTCTACTCTGATTTCACATGATGTATGCTTCAGTTTGCTTTGACTCTGTTGAAAAAAGCATTTGTGAAATTAAACTAAGCCAGATAATCAAAATGACACACACCACTCGGGCTGAGGCCCTACACCTTGAACTTCTCTTACAAATTACAAGCCAATTCCTACACATTTCTCTAGAGTGAATCCTGCATTTCACTCATTTTTTTTGGACCAAAATGACACCCCTTCTTTTGCAGAAAAAAAAAGATGAATAAACATCAAATTATTTTTTCTTTTTTAAACTAAATTGGCCTAATCTACAACTTCCTCTTCTCCCCACTTCTGCAGTTGATGTATAAAAGAAAGAAAGGGAAAAAGAATATTTCCATTAAGTTAAAAGAGATTTTTTTATTCTTTTTTTTTTTTTCTCCTTGAAAATTGGAATGTTTCAGAAAAAAAAAAAAAATAGAATGATCTCTCCCTCCAGCCTCACCTTCCTTAAAAAGCAGTGGCTGCATGGAAACCTATAAAAGAGGATAAAGAAAACATAATACTTCTAATACACTTCCAATTATTTCTAAAATATTTTCTTTACAATTTAAATGAGTTCTGTTATAATGATATTAAAAATGTCTGACAGCTAGTCCTGCTTATAACATGACTTAGACTTTTATGTATAACCACATTTCTTAGACCAATGTTTGCACACACACCCATTGCCTCCAAATATCTATATATGAATGTTTATCTCCTATACTCTCCATACTTTTCAGAACTTTTGCTTCTCTAGATGTTTTTCTTTAAGGCCAAGTACAGTGCCAAAGGCTGGAAAGAGTGTGGTCTGTGTATTCTACTCTCCTGTTTTTCTTCAGCAGAAAGAGAACTCCCCATCATATGACCATGTAACATCTGAGTCCAGACCACTGTAAAGGGAGGTCCAGTTAAAGGGTAGAAACACATATAGCATTGCTTGTAGTAAAAAGTGTGTATTATATAGGTATATATCTAAAATTAACCACTTGGACTCAGCACATTGTGTTGAAAATTCCTCTGTTGCAAGACTCATTTGTTATGCTGTTAGTAAGATTAGGCTCTATATTGGGCTAACTCCTCATCTTTCCTGAAGCACCACCTAAACTTCAAGAAAGGATTTGGCTCTTTGCCAGCCACTATTACTGCATTTTAATCACGTAAAGGGTATTGACAACCTTTAAGATTCAAAATTCATGAATTAGGACAAAATTTTAATTGAAAAAAAAAAAACTTTTAAAAAAAGCTTCAAGGCCTATTTTCTCTGCCTCATGGTTTGTGAACTCAAACTTTGGAGTTCTTTTCTTTTTTTCTTCTCTTTTTCTTTCCCCTTTCCCTGGAACTATGGAGATTTCCTTTTTCTTTTAAATAACAATGTTGTTCTCCCATAATCATATAATCTGGGATTTTAAGAGACAATCCCATCACACTGTAAAACTTTTCATACAAACCAAACAACTTGACAGCACTGCACAATGGCCACTACACAATAGGTAATGTGCAGGTATACAGAAACACTTCTTCCTCCAGCATACACAGGCATTCTAATAACGAAGATCTGTGCACTGTGGGCTCTGCTTTCTCATTTTACTGGAACCCAGAAGTACATTACCGGACCATTTGCTAACTGGTAAGAATATCTGTCGCAACCTCTTACCTGAAACACATAATTTGTTGGAAGAATATACAGTCGCCTATTTCTTCCTGCTCACAGTCATGCTCCGATGACCTACGTGCTTTCAATATCAAGTGGGCGTAACTTGTTCATCAGAAGCCTTCCTTCCCGTTCGACCGGTTTGCTAAGTAATGATTCCTTCCCACATCTTTCTTCAGGGAAATTTCAAGCATAGGTAGCAATAGAAAGGTAACACCTTACTTGTCCTCCTCATTATTAGGGAATCTTATTTTTTTTCCCTTAAAATGGTGGTAGATGACTTCTGCATTACAGAAGGATCCTGAAATACTTCTCCATCTTCAAACAGCTTCCTGATAGCTGTCCCTGAGGGTCAAGGCTTCTTAGTTCTGCTCTCAGGAAAGAGAGAAGGTAAACCTCTTGCATGGCAGAGAGGCCCTCCAGCTTTGGCTCTTTACTACGCAGACCTGGGACAGTCTAATGGGGAAAACAACCTTCCTGAGGCTGGGATGTTTCCCAAAGACTGATGAAACCTCTGCCCCTCTGTGGAGGGCCTGCTGGAGGATCACAGACAAACTCCTCGAACACGAGCAGCCCAGGACTCCCCATAAAAGGGAGCAGCGGGAGCTGCTCCAGGCACAGTGCTGAGGGAGCTCCCGCAGGGACCATCTGCCTCCACACTTCATACCATTCCTTAAAAAGGTACAGGCTGCCTGACTGAAGTGGCTATTCACAATCTGCACAAAATCCCAATCCTAATCTGCTCCAACGTTGTCACACGCATGAAAATATCCTTCCAGAGGGCGAGGGAGTTGGGATAAACAAAGCAGTATTTCAGCTATAAGAGCCCAGGCAGTAATACTGAGCAGATTAGGGTAAATCATTTAAAGTTAATAATTAATTGCAGATATCTTACATCTGATAACAAACTGAGTGAAAGAATAATTTGATAAAGAATTATGGGGAAAATTCTGCCCTTCAAAGTACTGCAAATGCTGACAAGGATGTCATGGTGATTTAAAAGAATTTAGCCAAGGACAAAACTTATTTCAGTTGTTAAAAGTTGACACATTTTTCCTCACATATCCTCAACCCCCTAAAAAGTCGACGGGCTCAACAAACTACATGGTGGCATTTACGCTGCACTGTAGTCATTACCAGCGATTATGGTGAAGCCAAGCTGAAGGAGAGGAACACACCAATTTCGGGAGCTGCCATTTAAGAATTTACGGCAGCACAACTGTGTTTTGTTGTTTCATCTCACAGTAATTGCATATTGTAAAATAAGGATGGTGAAAAGGGAAACAACAGGCACAGAAAGAGTTCGTTTTCCCAAGCAAACATGGAAAACTATTCACCTAATGGGAACCAACATGGGACACGTCTCCCTGTCTCTCCACAGAGATTTCCAGAAAGTTAGGATTTTTTTTTTCTTGGAAAACTCTGAATGATTTCAGTATTTTAATTAGGCTTGAAGGTGGTCATTATTTTTCTGTTTTCTGTTTCTCATCTAAAGAGCAGGCAGGAGACTGCTGAGTCACTTTCTTCGCTAAATTCCTTCTAGAATTACCAAGAACCCACCCCTCTTCTCTGCTTGCAGGTGCCAGAAGATGTCTAGAAACAAAGCTTTAATCTGGAGCCTCCCTACCGGCATGCCTGACTCCCTTCAGTTAGATGCTCTCACTGCTCCACCAGCTGGTAGGAGTCTACATTTCACTAACATTGAAGACCTCTCATTTGATCAGCTGTGAATGCCTATGTATGAGTTATCTCTGATAAAAAGCACAGCTGCAGGTAAAGAGTTGGCTCTTATCCTGCAAAAGAAAATACAGCATGTTCAGCAAGCTCTTTGCTCTCACACACATTTTAGAGCATCTGAACTGCACCCTCCATACAGGAGGGACGCGGGTAAGGTTTTAAGTACAGCAGATTTGCAAAAGGATCCATGGGGCCAGAAATTGAACTTAACGCAGAGCCAGCGAGGAAGCTGCTCCATTTCGTAACAAATCAGACAGTTCATGTTACTGTTCTCCAGTGCCACCTACCGTCATTTCTCCGACACTGGGAGGCAAAAAAAAAAAAAAAAAAAAAAGCAGAGATCACCGTGTCAGGCACCACAGCAATTAAGCTGTTGTCTGGCTACAAGAAATGCCATCATATTTTCATATTTATCACCATCACTGTCAAATATGGCCTCTGTCAGGAGGCCCTTTATGAGGAAGATTCACGATGACTGAGACCCAGCTTGTGGGGGATGCTCTACTACTTCTCTTGGATCAGTGCTTTAAACTACTGCTGCACCAAGACAATGACAAAGCATCAGCAAAACTGCACCCCAAAGTTACTGGGGTTTTTTTGTTTTGTTTGTTTTGTTTTCTCACAACCCTCATAGAGCAGGAATTGTGCTTTCTTACCTGTTTGGAGAACACTCAAAAGAATAGATACTGCTTGAAAGAACTAAAGACAATAGCAAGGAAAATAAAAGTGCCAAACACAATATGCTGGCTGAGTCAGTATGAAATGATTAATCACTAAAGAAGACCTTTATTGTAAGGGGTAAAAAGGACTTTTAAAATTGTGCAAACAATCCTCACCCTCTATTTATTAACAGAGAACAAATCAGGAAAATGAAGGGGTGAGTGGGTGGGGTGGAAGCATCAGTTTTCCATGAGGGAGAAACAGAAAGCGTTTTATGTGGAAAACATTCTCACAGGCTCTGACACCTAAGCACAATATACAAGTTACCAATACCCTCCTGAGGTTTGAAAATGCCGTTGCAAAAGACCTACCTCTACAGTCTGCCCACACAGGCTGGCCATGACTAAATGCAGACTATGGATTTTAACCTCTCCTTCTATTTGAACACCTTTTGTACTTTGATCCTGTGAAAGGAACAGCGTGCTCTACCGTACAGAATTGTTTTTGGAAGCAGCAGTGACACCACCTTCAAAAGATCAAATTGCTGAGAAAATTAAGTGCTGAAATGGAAAGCAGACTCATCACAGCCATTCTAAAACAGAGAGTTAAAGACAGACAGCAAGGCAGATCAAAGTATATATACATATAAACCTAATACACATTAGGTGACCCAAGAAAGGAGCTTAAGTGCTTCAGAAAAAGAGAAAGCAAGTCACACCCAAAGCTGAGTGCTTAAAGTCAAAATCTTTGTTCAGATCGCTTTTGAAATTTCATTTTGAGTTCTTTTATTCCATTTCTCTTACCTTCAGTGATTTTTCTACTGTGTTTTCGTATGCTGTTCCTTCCACCTCCTCATTCTAGTGTGCCTGTTCAATGGCTTTCTGTGAAATTCAGCTTTGTCATTCCAGCACACTCAGAAGTGTTTACTGACCTTCTGTAAAATTGTTCATATCATACACTGTACAAATATATATATGCACAAAAAACAGTCTTGTGATAGTGGCACATTGTTAAGGCAAGTTCCCTTAGCAACAACAGCAGATTTTCCGATATGGAAAATCCAGTGAGCTGGTTCATCACCATTCCTGAGATCCCCTCAGTTTGAAGTTCCCTGTGCATGGGTCCCTACAGGGCTTGTAGGGCAGAGAGAGGACACAGAACACCCTCAAAGTGGGTGACGGAGTAAAGGTGACTCTGCCTGACAGAATGATCCCCTGTTGCCCCAGGAATCTGTTAATATTACGATTGCCTTGAAGAAGACTTAAGCTGGGCCTTAAAGCCAGCTGCTAAGCAGCTGTAAAAGAGGGAAGAAGCAGTGGTGACAAAGATAGACATGTGTGTTCCCCTTTTTAGTTTTGATGTGGACTGACCTTTGGTTCATGTGACATACCAGGGCAGTGGCTGCTGAAAAGTATCAAACAAGGTTGCTTATTATTCCAATGAAGTAAGACTGAATCCTTTTCTCTGAATGATGGCATGAATAGCTTCAGTAAAAATGGTGGAATTACACCAACATAGATCTAACCTAATGTCTGAATTAGCTCTCCTGCCTTTATCAAAGAAAACACATTAGTAGCTATTCAAGCATAAGAACACGGGCAACCTAAGGTCAAAATAAAAACTTGCTTACACAGTTATTAACTTTGTCTCATTTGGCATTTCCCCGAAACTGCTTTGCTTATATGTACAGTACTGCACATAGTGCAATCCTGTAGCATCTTAAGTAATGCGGTATTTCTGAATTTTCCCAAATTCTTGCATCCAGCTTGCTTCTTGCATCTCACTATCTTAATTTCACCATATAATTGCTCACAGTATGAATGAAACTTTGAGTATAAAAATAAATGGCTTTTGCAAAAATTAGTCAGTGGGTGTATATATAATTTCTAAACCAACTGAACAACATTCCTTATATGCAACTAAGGAAATAAAGCATTTGCTGAGATAGCTAATTTGACTGCATACTTAGGTTGCCTATGCATGCCAGCAAAGCATTCATTATTGTTTTCATTAAAATCTTACCTGAAGCATGAAAGCCAACAATAATTTACTTGAGTTTTCACATAAATAATGCAAAGGTACTGCTTACCTGCAACAATACATATTTCTGCAAATTGCTATGTGAAATTAATATCACAGCAGCACACGATAGGATAGGTCCCAGAAGCGATGGGTGGCAAACAGGTATCTGCTGTGCCCAGAACATCGTGCTTCACCCACTCCAAAGTACCCTCCCTAGCAATGGTACTCGCACAGATGATTCCTATAAGAGCAGCTACTCTGTGTTCCATCAGACCTGGACTAGTTAGGTGCACTTAAAGTGGCTAAAAGTGATATACTCTCAATACAACAGTTCTGCAGCTCTATACATACATATTACAAAATATGAAGTACTGATGGCTTTGTAGCAACCATGGCTTTGGTTTATGTTCCAGTTTGCATTATTTGGAGCAGGCCAGGCAACTATTACTCTGCTTCTGCCCCTGCGGCCTTCCCTCCTTGCCTTCCTCTAGTGCAGTAATAAAATGGTGCTGAGCAGTGAGTCTGAAGTCAGCAGCAGGATGCTTCACATGAGAAGCATCAGAGGGGATAAATCAGAGGGCAGCTTGCAAGGCGTAGACAGGGAAGCAAAAAAAGAGAAAATTGTGATGCAGCAGGGATATCCCGGGGGAAAACGAGAAGAAGGATTCAGTTTGCGGAATTGAAAGAAGGAATCTACAGTATCACGTTGCACAGTCATCTCTGTGGTTTGCTGATGCCTTCCAGGGACAAGTCCCCAGCTCACAGTGAGATTAGATCATGTGGGAAGCAATGGGTTGTTAAAGGAGAAGAGACCAAAGCAGCAAAGTTCTTCCCACTCAAAAGTCATGGAAATTCCTTATCCAAAAGGTTCAATAGTCTTTCCTCGGACAGCGATTTCCTGATACTTTCTTGGGAAGATAACTGCTGTAAAAGAAACAAATGGTACCATACATCACTATGGCCCATTGACAGCTAAAACTACCATGTACTGATGACATGAATGCAGGCAAGGACAGAGACACTTTCCACCACAGTTGCTAGAGAAGATGAAAAGGGGAAAGCTTTTAGGTTGGGGATTTTCCCTACCCTTGTCACTGATCTCCTGTCACCCCTGCACCATTAGACTATATCTATCTAGCTTATTTTGCTCTCTTTTTAAATTCATTTGCAAAATAAGAAACTTGTGTTTAGTAGAATTTTTTAGATTGTTTCCTATGTCCCTTTGTAAAAGTAGCACAACTATCTCCTCTCTTTCCCAAGCAAGTACGAAACTTACCAGATCAATTTGATCCCAAGTCTGGAAACAGCAGATTGCTCCATCCAGTGTTGGTGGTATCACTGCAGAATCTGTCCTTCTGGAAAGCCCTGTAGCTGAGACACCCGACTGGAAACCTACAGTGTTCAGGCTGAACATGACCTTGAGATTAGCCTAAAAGCAAAGGAAAACAGATTTCACTGTAATTTTGGTTCTGTGATTTTTATTTGTTTATTTATTTTGGAGGAGAAGGAGGGAGAGTCTTAGAATACTCAGAATGGCAAACAGCCCAATCTGATGCCATAGCTGGAGAGGCTTAAGTAAATTAATTAATTAACTAAATCAAGAGAATTTGAACATAACTAAGATATAGGTGCTGAGCTGTCGTCTTGCAAGGTTGTCTATTGTCCTTCAGGATGGGGTCTAAAATAAAATATCACATTGTAACATACTAATGTGCCCTTCCTTTGAAGCCTAGTGTCATAACATATTATAATCAATTGCCATTCGTACGAGAAAGCAAAGGCTTGACCAAACCCTTTGGTAACGTGACCTACAAAACAGAGTTGTTCCCTGCCAATGATACCACATTGTCCAAATATCATATCTTTCATGACTATAAAAGTTAATACTACTGGAACTGTAAATAATTATACAGATAGAAGAGCTCTGTGCTGGAATTTGAGAACACTGTGTGGTTTTATCTTTGAACCAAAATAAGCTTCATTCACAAAACTCTTTAAGCATTTGCACCTATCTATGACTGCCTCACATAGACTCACAGAATGTTTGAAGTTGGAAGGGACCTCTAGAGATTATCTAGTCCGAACCTCCTGCTCCAGCACGGACACCTACAGCACGTGGCACAGGGCGGCATCCAGGCGAGTTTGGAAGCTCTCCAGAGAAGGAGACTCCACAGCCTCTCTGGGCAGCCTGTGCCAGGGCTCTGTCACCCTCACAGCAAAGAAGTTCTTCCTCACATGGAACTTCCTGTGGAAGTTGGAACTTTTTGTGTTTTAATTTATACACATTACACCTTGTTCTGACATTAGCCCCATCCTCCTTATATTCTTCTCTCAAATATTTGTACATATTGATCAGATCCCCTCTCAATCTTCTCTTCCCCAGGTCAAACAGGCCCAGTTCACTTAGTCTTTCCTCCTAAGACAGATGCTCCAGTCCCTTAACCATCTTTGTCACTCTATGCCGGACCCTCTCTAGAAGCTACACATCTCTCTTGTACTGGGAGCCCAGCACTACACACAATACTCCAGGTATGGCCTCACCAGAGCTGGGAGAAGGCACCTGATAATGTAGATCAGGACTTCATTTAGTTTAAGAAACACTTCTTGAATGACAGTAAGTTATTACCTGGATTGTTTGGAATTTGGGTTTTGTTTTTTACATACTTTTTAGCCCTTCCAATTTAGATTAGACCATGTTAATGATGGTACAACTGCACTTGTTATCTTCGTGTAAGGGAAGATATTAACAGAGGCCTGTTTAATTCCAGGTGAGTGAGGTGTACATTACAGCTGCAAGTGCGGGATAAATCCAGATAGCCTACATAGTGGCTGAAGCCTACTTATAATATACTGTCCTTTACCACTGCAAGTTAGAAATTGGTTCATTTAGTTGATCTACTTTTATATTCCTGAATCAAGTAGTGCTAGGCAAACTTCATGCTTGCTACCAGGTTATAAAGAAACCTATTTTAACTAGGATATGCTTTTCTTAGATGTAAATGCACATGCAAAATAGAAAAAGCTTTGATATTGAGATTTTTTTCCCCTGAGGTTCAAGTATTTTATCATTTTAATAATTTTCCATTTTCCTATTGCTCTCACTTCTAAAAAACCTTTTGTATTAGCTCCAAGGATTACGATTCCTTCCAAATTCCTCTGGAGGGCACTATTACCATAACTATACAATTATCTACAGATGGATGTAATAGAGATAAACACTAAATAGGCTTTTTGGCAGAAGGCAGTGTCTTTTAACCAAGACAGCTTCTTTATTGCTGCTTGCATTTTTACTCTGCTTTAGTGGATAAGAGGAATCCTAGCTCTGATGAGAAACAGAAGTTAGAAATTATCACTGAAGAGGTTTATCTCAATTTTTTTTCCGCCCTTCAGTTAACATCTTTCTTAGCATGTACTGGAATTCAATACATTCCTCAAAGACTTTTTATAAAAATTATACTCCCAGGGCACAGCCTGAATTACCAGAATATGGGTAGATAGGGACAGAAGAACTCTTCCTCTTCTCTGTCCTCACTCCTCTACCCTGCAGCTGGACCAGTCCCTGAAAGACCTTCCTCCATGCTCCGCACAGAATTATAAGCTTGTCTGGAATGGTAGCAATAAAGAGAGGGAAGGGCCTTTCAGAGAGGAATGAGACTGTAACATAGCAAGCAAGGTTTCTTACTAGCTGCATGGTTTTAAGAACCAAGAAGGAAATCAGAAATAAATCTCACTATTCAATAGAAAAGTCCTGTTAGGAAACAGGGTAAACTCTTGAAAGTTTGGAGAGGTGAACTTTAAAGTGAATATGCATGTCAAATCCTTTCGCCCTCTTGTGATCATGCGTAATATTACACCATAATCATATCCAACCGAGGGCCCTCTGGACTCTTTTAAGGTGTCAGGGTTGATAGCCCCTCTCTGAGAGCTCCGATTTTGATTTTCTTTTCCCCTTGCATCTCCTGAGAAACATCATAATTAAGAACAAAAATTATTTTCTGTGCTTTACCTCCTTCCTTTGTCTTTTCCTTCTATGATTTGCACTTCTTTTTTCCATTTTTTTTCCAATTACATTAAACATTGCTTCACTAGCTACAATATTTGCCTGTGAGTTCTTGTAAAAAGTAGCATAGCAAAGTTATAATACTGACGAGGTCTTGAAATCATATATCACACAGAAGAAAACTGTATTGACATAATGGGTTTTAAATTAGGTCATCAAGCAAAGAAAGTAAGTAAGAGGGAAGGATATATTTCATTTATGTCAAGAATTATATATAACATAAACTGATTATATTCCTAAAGAGGAATCAGCATGTAGAACTAGAATAAAAACTCCTAGAATAAAAACTAACAGAGGTTTTGAATTAACTTCTTTCAAACTTGGGATTTTCACTGTTATTTCCACTATTAAAAAAAAAAAAAAAAAAAAAAACTCCTTGCTCTTTTTCATTGATCCCTTACCCATTTTGACTTGAATTTCCTGCTCCTAATCACCTAATTCAAAGTCAGTCTCCACACGTGCGCTGTGTTTCCTTCTCTCCCCTTGCTCCTGACACCTGCATTGCTACACGGCGCATACTGAATTCTCCTCCAAGTCGCTAGCCTGCAACAGCATTTGAAGCATTCTGTTTCAGAGGAGAAGAATTTTAAAAACGTGAAGAGGAATGACATGAACTTTTCAAATAGATGTAAGAGGGAACAAGAAATGATAGGTCAGATTTTGGGTACACCAACCTTGACACTGTCCTTTTAAAGCGCTCCCCAGGCAGCTTTAACTTTCGCAACCAGCACTCAGGCAGCCGCTCACCCCAGGGCCCAGGCAGCTTGGCAGGATGACAGAGGTCAGCATTTCACACGAATGAACAATTTCTCCAATATACAAGGCAGGCATTTAGCTCGCTCTCTTTTCACCTGTCCTTTAAAGTTTAAACCCAGACTATCACAGGTACTGTGCGCAGTGCAATGAAAAACCCTCTTTCTATTAACCCTTTGAACCCTTATGATGGGAAGTGATATCCTGACAATTTTAAACTGAGGGACAGAAGTCACACAAGGGCTCTCCTTTCTCTCCCCAACCTTCCACACCAGCTTCTTTTTCTTACATGCTTTCCTTCTCAAACAAGGCTGTATCACCTCTCTAACTCAATTACAGAGCACAGAAAATCTTGTTGTTCTTGCAGACCGCTCCACGTGTGAGCTTGAGGGGGGGCAGTTTTATAACGGTTTATAATGGTTAGTACCGTTAATACATTCCTTTCTACTTTGGATGCATTTGGGCTAGAGTAGTATGTATTTCACTTCGATGCAAAATATTTTGCGGTGGGGGAGGGAATCTCCAGCAATAAAGTGCTTCACCAAAACATGCACAACTTGCACACCGAGGTCCAAGAAAACAGACTGCAGGAAAACAAATTATTTTCAGTGAGTCCCTATCAAAGAAGTAGCCTGTGTGCATGTATTTGAGTAAGTTTGGCTCAAATGATCACAAATGATCCCACGCATGAATACTCAGTTACCCATCCAAGCCATGAGGACAATTCTGAGAAGACATCAGTGTGACTTTGGCTCAAGCTCACTGCTCCCCTGGGAAGCACACAACGCATAATAAAAGGAATATGGGAAAGTCATCCTGATGTCGAGAAGTCTCTGCAGAGTCCACAGAAAGTGAAGAAAAGCTGTCTTGTACTGCACTTTATTGATCAAAACTTTTATTTTTTCTTTTACTGCTCTTTAATTTTTCCGATACTTCCTGCTCCAATGGAACAGTTAAAATGCAGCTATTACTTTTCTCAGGTTCATACTGTTGATCTCTTCTGTTGTACCACTGAAATATATGGACAAGACGAGAAAAAAATCCTGCAGCTAAATATCTTGCTGAAAGAGAACCTTGCTCAAAATAAGGCTCCTTTTTAGAAAAACATATATTTTTTCTCTTTTCTAAGTGATATTTTTTTGGACAGTTTACAGAAAAATGGATGGTCTTTAAGGGCCCTTGTTCCTACATCTACAAGAAGGCACAAGTTTGTGAGCCATCCAGATCTCTGTGGGATGAATTTTCAGTAGAAATCTCTAGAGCTTGCCCTGAAGAGAATGTTGCTTCAGTGAATTCAATTTTCCAAGATATTAAGAACAGAAAAAGTAGAATAGATGACAACTGCTCTACATGAAATTCTAGTCCCACTGGAGGTTAACGGAGCTTTTTGCCACAGTCTTCAGGTCTTCACCCCACCTTAGACAGCAAAGCAGAAAACTCTTATAACAAGATTTAAACATTTATTGTATAAGGCTGAGTTTGGCAGTAAATTGTGAATAATGATACTGACCTTGCTTGTAAAGCTCTTTGTAAGGTGTGAAAGAAAAGCACCATATATAAGAGTATTAGGAATACTGCACTGCAAGATTGAAAAAATCAAGATTATTTTTAAAAATTGCTGTTTTCAGGGTATTACGTCTTTGAAGAGGCTAGTCCTAAAGCAATGCTACTTTTGCTATTCAGATCTATTCAAGAGGGGAAAAAATAAGCCTTCTGAACAAACTATAGATTGTCATATTTCTTTTAAGTTGGAAGACGTTGAATTATGAAAGAAAGTCCTGATCCTTGACAATTGCATTTTGTCACATCCTAAACATGGTGTTTTCCTTTGCAGAGGTGCAGCATGAAAGCAGAAGAAAAAAGTTCTATCTAATATGAAAGAATCAAAAAAGAAAGAAAAATGAGCAAAAAGTCACTGGAACTGGAGACTCAGGATATAAATAAATGATTTTTTTTTTCTCTTCACTCTGCAATGGGTCATTTGTATGTTTTTAAGTGAGTCACATCCTATATCTGCATCTCCTTTTGGCTTGCCTGCCTCTCACTTCATAGCTGGGGAGGATTCTGAATAAAGTTTCAATTCTAAAAGTTCCTGAAAACCTCTCTCTAGAGCTTTGGGGGATAATTCTTACTGTGGCTTTTTTTCTCTTTTTACACATCGTGGTGGACTCAAGCCTCAAGCTTCACTGATTTTTAGTAACACAATCAGAGACAAACTCTAACACTGATATGACTTGAGGTCTTCTACAGATTAACTGAAAGCACATTTGGTCACTTAGGTACAAATTATCTAAAACTCATTTGGGCAAAAAAAAAATCTTCTCAAATACAACATTTTTTTGCTCTCCTGTCTTATGCTCAGAGAACAAAATAAAGAACAATAATTTCAGTTGTCTGAATATTTTACATTGATTTCACTGCTACTAAAACACACTTAGATATAATGCTGTCTTAATACTAGCAGATTTAAGGAAGACAGGAAGAAAGAAAAATGGCAAAAAAAAAAGACAACAAGCAAAGCAGAATAGCAATGGATCAAAAAAATCAGGAATAGAGGAAGAACAAATAAGGAGGGGAGAAAAGGAGACAAAGTTATTAGAGAGGGCAGCAGAGGATGGAAAAAAAAAGCAAAAAAGAAGGAATTATCTAAAGCAGAAAGGCAGTGGAAGCAAAAGAATTATTTAAACAGAGCAGAGAGATGTCACAGAAATAAAAACAAAGTTGTAGAGAAAAAACAAATAACTTACAGAAATGGGATACAGAAAGCAAAGGAGATGATGCAGTGACACAGAGTATTAAGAGATCACTTCACCCCTAGGGACACTTTTACTTCCAGTTAGGAGATGATCTGGGACCTACATTTAGAGGATCAATATCCCAAGGAATTATTAATAAAATAATAATAATAATAATAAAAACTCTAGACTACCAGGGGTTCTGAATAACACTGCTGCAAGGTGCCTTTCAATGCCTTTAGGCTTTCTCCAGGCTAGTTGAATTTCTCTCTTCTATCTTATTTTTCCAACATTTATGTCAACCTTACTTTTCTTCTGTAGCTACCTCTATTTATTTATTTATTTATTTTTCTTTGCCTGCTATTTTTCACCTTGGTTATTTGCTAGATTTTGTTATCTTATAAATTTGTGTGTATTTTGTAAGTGTAAGTGTAACAAAAAGCCATTTCATCTTATTTCAGAAAAAAATCTTTTGAACAATTATTTCACACGAAGAAAGCATTTTCTGCCTATGTCCACTATCAGCCCTGGCCACTGAACCGAGGGCAAATGAGAAAATTCAGACAAATGAAAAATTACAAAGCTGATCCGTAAAATACCTTGACAGCTGGACACTAAGTAGGAGCCACTACTGAAAATGTAAGAGGAGGGTCCAACTGCGCAACAGGAGCTACTCAGACCTCTTGTCTGACAGGGATGATTCACAAGGAGAACAGGCATCCAATCTGCTTGTGTTGCTGAGGTTGGACAGCTGACCTACAGATGCCCTCTGAATTAACATTTCTTAAACCAGGAACTTCAAAAAAATTACACTTTTCTAGTTATAATGCACCACTGACCCAGCAAAGCAACAGACGAAGGGAACACCAAGGCACAAAAATCCATTGCTATAAAACAAACAAAACCCCATCTAACAAATAGCAGAGAAGGAAGACCTTAAGCAAGAGGAGCAACTTATTTTAAATTCACACAAACAGGATTGCTCATAGGCCTTTAATAACTAGCACATCTTTACAGTCTACTATCTCCAGGTGAGAGAGAGATTTTTTGGTACACAAGAGTCTCACTAGCCTCTAATGATGTCTGTTGACACACATTTAGAATACACATGGGTTAGACCCAGCACAGAATTTTAAAATGCCAATAAAACAGATCCTTTTGGATCCCTAAGGGCTCTCCTGTTATTAGCAGTGTTTTAAGCTCTAGTAAAATGCAATTCTTACGAGAATTGTCAGAATTGTAGTGGCAGTGCAGTATTGAGCAGGAGACAGGTCCCAGAAATAGACTTGTTTTGGTGAAAGAAATCATCAATACGTAATCAACAGAAAGGGCAAAACTGAGGTACAAGTTCAACAAAGTCTACCAGTGGACACCACCCCTGCAATGAATGTTAAGGGCAACAGGACTTGGACACTTTCCTAGAGCTATGCACCTCTCTCAGCTCTTTGCTCAACAGGGGTGAGCAGGTCCCCACTCCAACAATCCATTACAGTGACAAAGTAGCTCTTATTATGCCCAGCAACATGCATGACAGCAGCAAGTGTTGAACTGCAGCCAAATTCTGTCTCTAAGTGAGATAAAATCAGATCCGGGAGGCTAATCAGATAAGGATCAGTGCTCTGTGTACATCTATTCAATCATCAGAGCACAGAGTTAAGTGCAGAAAAAATAAAGGGTATAGGAGAAATATAAGGAAAAAAAAGTCTCCTTAAATATTATTAATGTTTTAGTAATTTTGAAAGAACTTTGAGTGGTTATTGTCATTGTCAACAGTATTTTTCTGAGGCTGTTGATGAGAATGATAAGGGGAAAAAAAGTGTTAAAGCCAAGCTATTAACTGCCTTTCACTCAAGTCCCATTCTGCAATACAGTGCTTTCCCAATGGCTTCAAGAGGTGAGTTTATAATTGTAAATAAGACATTCTCAGTCATAATTTCTAAATATCCCTATTTTTTACTGTAAACTCCTTCAGGCAGAGACTATTATTAATGCTAAATATTGAATCAAATAGCAGAAAGGAAAATAAACAACAAATTAAATTTGCAACCAACACTACATTGCAAAATGTAGCAAATAGCCCTCAGGAAAATTCATAATGCAGGAGAACCTAAGGAAATTGATCAAATGAACAAAAGAAAAAGAATGGAAAAATAATTTTTTTTTTTGTTTATGGAAAAATAAATATTTACAAAGGACTAAATCTGTTTTTATCTCATGCTGAGGCAGAACTGACCTTCTGGGAAGCATATTGCCAGTCCTTTGCCCAAGTGACTGAAATGGTACAGAGATCTGAACTAGTTTAGATCTTTTTCTTATTGTTCTCAGTTAGTCTTTGTCCCTCTTGATTTGTTAACTGATCATGGAGTCCAGTCTTCTCTCGTATTTGGAGTGTTCGAGAGAGGTGTATGCTTGGGAGATGAGAGTGATGCCACTATAGAGATGTCCCTACACCTGGTATTAAAGTCTTCTGCCTATGCAGGAATAATCTAGGAAAGTATGTTCATTAGTGAAATATAGAATGACAAAGGATTACAAATTACACAAAAGTTCCAAGTAAAACTTGGAATACAGGTCCTTCTTAAAATATGAACTTGTTAAATCTCTTGTGAAGAGTAAGTCCACATTAGCAAAGGCACAGACTTGCTAAACTCAAAGGTCCTTCCTGTGGATCTCACTTGAAATTCACCTTTAAATCCAGCTTAATTAATTAATTAAAAAGCTTAATAGCATTTTACAATTCTATTACAAATTACTATTGGATAAATAGATCTCTCATCTAAATGAAATTTGACCACATCAATATGAGGTGCTCAGTTTTGCATGTGTTTTGGTCAGATTTTGAAAAACTATTTTTGTCACCAGGATTCCAACATTTCTAGCTTTTATTTATGAAAAAAATGGATATCCCATGTTACTGCTGACGCTCTGAAAAGCAACAGATGAGCACTGTGGTAAACAGAGTATGTGCACTCTAGTACAAACAGTCAGCATGAAATTGTCACAACCCACAAGTATCAGAGGGTTTCATTGCTCTGTTAGTTCCGCTACAGCAAGAAAAAGACTTCGGGATCTTCACAGTTAGCATAAGTACAGTCTTGGTCTCAGAAAAAAAGCGAATTCTTATTTTTTTAGGAAGATGGAAGATTCTCATGCTGCATATTGAAATGGTGCTAAAAATGTGTAAAACATTTCTTACTTAGCAGAATTCTAGTGTTTTGTAAGGAAAGAGACAGGTTGGGCAGTGCAAGAACTTCATTTTTTTCTGCCCACAGAAGACGCTTATATGGACAACAAATCCATAGTGTTGACCGCATTTCATTATATTCTTGGTATTGATAATATAACTCATGCTAGTGCTGCAGCAAATCTCTTTTTGGAGAGACCGTAGTTCTGCTTCACTCTCCTTTTCATCCTTGGCATCTCTTCACTGACATGCCACTTCCAACACACTTAATGGGGAATTCTAACTCAAACTGACCTCATCAAACCATGCAAAAAGCACTAACTCTTCTGAAATTTGTGCTTAGGTTAAACGAATCTCTCCTAGCAACAAAATGCCACATTATTTTCAGATAAAGGGGAATCATACATGGTCAAGGGGTGAAAATCTAGAATTTATTTAGGAAATGTCATGCAAAATTGGGACTGGAGAGGGGCTCATGGGGCTGGGCTCGGCTCTTGGATCTGCTCTGCAAACTTAAGTCACTTTCACGGCACCTTCATTCCTTCACTTGTTTATTTCCATTTGTACTTGGGAAAGAAAACATCAGTTTGTGAAAATTTTAAATAAACCAGGAATCTTTGATAGAGTGAAAGTTTTAAATCACATATAGAGACATTTGAAAGAGTTAACTAGAAAAAACACTGAGTTTGTCAGTAACATGATCAAACAAGTAAGTGATCAAGGAAGAATCACATTGCATTGACAGGGTACTACTTTTTTTAAAGAGATGAGCCCAAATACTGCACCATATATTCACTATAGCCATTATTTGTTTACAACGTGGAAGTGCAGAAGCGTCCGTAACCGTTATTTTATACCAATGTTAATATTGCTATCCTTGCTTTACATCCATCTGCCCTTCCTCCATTCCACACACGCAGAAAGAAATTCTGGAGATAGATTTCACACCACTGGCTTGTGCCTTTCACCATTTATCACTTGTAACTACCTCAATTCCTGCACACATTCTCAAAAGTCATTCAGTGGAGCTCTGAGGTTTTTGACTCCTCTGCCCAGCCTCCTGGACAGGCCTGAATATTCAGTGAGGTGAAAATAGACAATGTCAGAAAAACCCTCATGCAATACATATAATTCCAGGTTGAAATTATATTGTTTTTTTAATGAAAATATTACATAAACATACTAAATGTACTACTGACTGATGTCCAGTTTTTCTCAATGGGAAAAAGGATTTTTTAGAGTGTGTTTGTATAAAATTATAGAAATGGAGCTCCAGCTTCATACACATTCAGCCGTTAGTATTATCTCATGTTTTCATTTCACACAGATGTCTCTATAATGAACAGAAAAAAAGTATTTAATAAAGAGGAAAACAAAGGACTTGTTTAGCACAGAGCACCTTAGTGAGTAATATTGCTGGGAATCATTAACATGATACTATTGTAAGTCTGACAAACTATGGAAAAAAACAGGACTAAAAAACTTACATAGCCTCTTCTCAATCATATCTACTGTCAGAAAAGTTTTTTATATCTTAATTTCTTGCTAGATACTATAAGTAGATTGCTTCAGTGGAATCTATAAAGAAAAAGCTATCTATTTTAAAATAACTTATTAATATATATGTTAGCAAATACCTTCAATTTCAACAATAATAACAATAATAATAATAAAAAAGAACACAAAAACTGTCTCTTCAGTGCTAGTGAGAAACTATTCTTCTCTTTTAATATTCAGATTGTATTTCTATAGATGAGTTTATACTAGGATAATAAATATTTCTTCCTTATGCAATAATAGTGATTTTTTATCTGGTACTTTTAATTTGTATTAGTACCTCTTCAATTGTCTCCTGAATAAGACAAGAGGTACACTGAATACTTTTACTAAAATCGTTGCCAAATATAATATCAGAAAAAAAGTTTTCAAGGAATACAGTAAGACTTCATATCTCTTCAATAGCAGTTCAAATGCAAAGTTCAAGCTATCCACCCCTGCATCATGTTACACTCAATTATATCCAGCCCTTCACTTACGTGACGAGCAAGCTCTAAATCTCCATTCTGTTTTGATTCTCTGTCACTGCCTTTTTCCTCCAAAAGTCTAGGCTCTCCATTACCAAAGCTACAGATAAATACCTAGCCCTTTGAACCTTCTCATTTATATCATTATAATTCTGAATCTCAGTTTGCAATTCCCTTCCAAAGGTTGATATTTGATCCTCCAACTTTGGCACAAGATGTTCCTGTGCCTGATATTTCACATTAATCCTCCCCCCCCGTCTCTTTCTCTAATCATCTCAAATGTCATATCAGATGGAACCTCAGAGGATAAATTTATTGCTAACTTTCCTGTCTGCTTGTGAGTCATCACAACAAAATGCTTCTCTGTAACATCTTCCCTAGAACCATTTCTGGACAAAAATATGGATTTCTGTCTTCCTGTCTTCTCATCTGACGCCAGAAAAAAAAAATACAGAATCCAAAACTTTAGGTGAAAATCTATTACTATTAAAAAAAGAAAATGAAAAAGTATAGAGATTCCTAGGAAGTAAGCTTGCATTTCTCAAACTACTAGAGTTCAATTTTTGTTACTATAGGATTTTACAGTGACACTTAGATGTCTCACCTATATCCGGACCTCATTCTGCCACAGGTTCTATGAAAAGTTAATGAAGAAAGAGCCCCTTTTCCAAAGGGTCAAGAATATAAGAAGAAATATATACTTTCTTTGCTAACATTTAGGTAATATAGATGTGGATACTTCTAATGCATCTCAAGACTTTGATTTGTTCGCTTTTTTTTTTTTTTTTGGCAGCAATCGTTGGCCAGAAGGGAAACCAACATCAAAACAAGGTGGGAAGATCGATCTGAAATGACACTCACAGTTGGGAGCAAGGTAAACAGTAAAGCAAAAATCTCATAGTTTCATAAAGAGTATATGCGATTATGCATACTCCTTGCACATCCTCCTCCCTTTGCTCAGAATAAATATAGTTGCACCTTGCTGGCACATACTTCATTTGTAGGAGACTGTTAAACTCAATAAAGTGTTAAGTAGTGGAGTAAAGGTGGAAGAATCTGTCCAGTGCATGTTGTCATACAGTGGCTGTTGTTTTGAACCCTATCTTTCTCTGTTGTCCTCAGCCTTGATATTCATTCAAGCTTTTGATAAAATACCTGTACTGAGACTTGAGTGATTTGTCATCTTTATACCCTGTAAATGCAGCATAAAAATAAGTTAGACTGATTGAGATTACACTGTTGAGGCAAAACAAAATGGGGATCAAATCCAAACTGACAGCTACATGAATTTTATTAGTTTGAAGAGAAAAATTTATGAAAAAACTCTAATCCAAAAACCAATAAAGCACTTTGCCAAATATGATGTTATCTGAGTCTCGTCATATTAAAAAAAGTTCTATTAAATCCCCCACTTTCAAGTTCAGCATCAAAAACACTCAGTTTAAATGATATTTCTGTCAGTTTTTTCTTAACCTTCATGAAAAATTTACTACACCATGCTTAGAATTACTTGAATAATACATATCTTGTTTTAAATTCAAGTTATTACATGCACTTGTAAAATGCTATTTGATTTGATTTTTCCTCCCACACCTTAAGCAAAATATGTGACAATTTTGTTTTCTCTTGGGTAGCATGTATACGAGCTAACCGATTCCTATGGGATTTTCAATTGCTAGCAATCCACAGCTATTTCTTTTAGAATTGCATGCAATGAAGTTAATGGACTCAAGGGGCTTCTTTCTCCCCAGTATGTGGGTTTGTGTTTTTTTGTTTACTTGTTTATTTTTTAAATATAAAGGTCCATAACACATTTTTTTTTCTCCTCCAAACAAAAGCCAACAAAAGAAATTAAACCACTGTACCACAGCAACAAATATCACTGGTTGACAGCTGACAAATTCTGGTCTTGCAAGATGGCACTAATAGATTTTTGGGGTTTTTTTTCAGTCTCTTTGCTTCTATCAAGGTTTCATGCAAGTCCAATAAAATTTACTATTTACATTTTACAAGCATATAAACTTTATTGTTCAATTAAAAGAAAAACTCTCCCAACCATAAACAATTCACTGTTATTTTTCTCCTTTTACCACCTCACAATTCCTTTTCTCAAAAGGAATTATTCTGTAAATAAGTTTACCTCTTTCTAAGAGTTTTATGGATCATCCTTCCAAACAAAAACCTTAAACTGATTCTGGTTTAAATATATCTCACAAGTGGATTTTGAAGAAATAATGGGGTTTTGATTCACATACTGGAAAGCTGACATCAAAGATGGTCCTGCTTCTAAACAGCAAAGTAGGTTTCATCCCTTTGATGCCCAAAATATCACAAGGTCAAGATGATCTGGGGAAGGGAGCGAGAAGCCTCTCATCTCTACTTGAAGCAGTTCTGTTCAATTCCTTAACTCTTAATGAACCCCAAAGAAAAGTATGAGCATACAAATGTGTTCTGATTAAAAAGAGGATATCCCAAGAGCAGCTAATTTAATATTAGATCAAATGAACTGGAGCTGAAATTACCATGTTTTTGTTGACTATTTTAACATATTCAGGGAAGGCATAGTGATCTTTACATATTTCTGTGTCTCTTTGTAGTATCACTCTTCATATGTTATACCAGTCAGTCAGTATGGAATACATGGATTTGAAGGGATGAGGGGGTGGGAGTAGCAGTCATGGAATGGCTTATTGATGTACCCTAGGGAAATTTGTTACAATGATAAAAGAAAAATCCTATCATAATTCATTTTCCGTCTCTTTTTCTGAGCTGTTAAGCTGTGGGTACTTCTAACAATAAAGCTACCTAGAGGACTTGTTGCTTTCATAAGAATTAACATTTCAGCCACAGTGCTCTATGCCTTGCTCCTTCCCAAAACATTCTCTGTTTTAAAAGAAGACAATATCCTGCCCAAGACTCGAGGCAATTAAGAAATCATCACAAGAAATGCAAAACTCAGCTTGTAACTGAGCTTTTTACAAAAAGAAAAAACTATAACAACATTTCTTCATATTAGTTAGGCCTACATATGTAACAGTAAGATGGAGAACAGAGGAATAATTCTAATAAAAAATGGACAGTCCGCAGTGCTTGGGGCTCCACAGTGAATGTCAATGGTACAGCTAAACTGAATACTGAACAACCCCCATTCACTTGAATAACCTTAGCTCCAATTAGGTTTGATGTGGTTGAGGATATAGGATGGTCCCGGTTTATTTCTGGCTGGAACCCACCCATTTCCCCGTAGGGAAGCCTAATTTCTCTTACACATGTATATAAATGGATAAAAACAATTCTTCCACATTTTACTGAGGGAGAGGGAAAATATCCTAAAAATCTATCAGATGCTAATCTGATAAATTAAAATAATCTAAAACCATTGAGAATAATAACAAATGACAGAAAATGATAGAAAAAAATCAAAAAGAATTTATCCTTAAAGGGACATATGTCAGCAACTGTGGTCATGCCTACATCAAATACAACTGATTTTTAAGAATACAAAATGAAAGAATATTAAGGTTACATGACAGACCTGCAGTGAAGGAGAGCAGGGTTACACACTGAGATACAGTAATACTTTACAAAAGGAAATTAAAAAAAGAAAAGGAAAAAAAAAGAGTCGATAATAAACTGTATTAAAAAGAAAAAAAAAGAAAAAAAAAGTCTGAGGTTATGACTCTTCAGCTATGAAGCATTGCAAAGCAAATGACTCTAGACAGACCCATGAGTTCAAAAACTGGTGAGAGGATTGTGGGTGGGCCAGGGCAGAACACTCAATAAAGGATATTCGCTTTTCAAGACCATAGATACTACAGCATTAAAAAGACATCTTCCTTCTGATAGAAGTTTAATTTGACCACACACAGGCATTGCTATTAAGCCTGCAAACATACACTTCCTAGCTGACTTTGTACAGATGAAGGAGAACCAAGGAAGCATAAGCTCAGTAATACTATGTATGCTTTGGGGAATTAATATTGAGGAAATAATTTTTTTGAGGAATTAATTATATGGCTACTGGAAATCAGTGCAAAAAACTCTTTTCTAAGAAAATATAGACTACTATTCTGCAAATTATTTATGTTGCTATTCAAAGTACATTTTATGCCACTATTCGTCCAATTATAAATGCAAGGAAAACAGAAACATTCAAACTTTCTTAATTGATCAGCAAAGTATGTACTGATCTGCAAAGGGTAAGCAGACTTTTTTTTAAAAAAAAAAAAACATCTTCAACAGACAATCTAACTTATTTTACGGTTTTGATGAGACATTGTAAGGAGAAAGAAACAGATGGAAGCCCACCAGTTTACCTCTCAATTACTGCTGCTAACTTGAATCAAATACTCACACAGTGGAACACAGGTTCACCATGCCTAGATATGTAAGCTCATACACAGCTGTATTCAAACTTGAGATGTATCAGTTTGTGTTGCCTAATTCGGATGTCATTTGAAGATGACAGATTTAGATCCATGACTCATGATTCCAAACATCTCCTCACCTTTGAAAACAACCAGATTAGACTTCTGAAATTGTGGCATTTCTACATGTATTGCATTTTGTACTTGTGCTCTTGTCACATTTTTTTTTACATTTATTACTATTATTACTATTATTACATATTTTTTCTCAAAGCACTCAGTGCTAGGTTTTATCTCCTGGTCTAGATGATTTCTCCTGAATGCTCTCTTCAAAGTATTACAGGCATTCTGAATTTCTGTTAATATTTTAATCCTTCCAGCTGCACTTCATCTGATGCTGTAGTAGCGCTCTTACGTATTTTCCTCTCATACAGAGGCTATTTGGATGTCAGACAGATGCCATTATCTCATTCATACCTTCAGAGAGATGAACTTTTGAGCCTCTTTTTTTTATGTTTTTATGCAAAACACCTGTTAATCATTCTGTATATGATTTTTCTAACAGTTAAAAATCAACTCTGCACCCAATAACAACTTCACTTGAAAATTACTTTCTGCTGGGGCTGGCATGCAGAAAGGCAATTATTTTCATCTCCCTTTCAAAGTGGATAGAGATAGAAACTACAGATTAAGGATGTTTTAGGAAAACTGCTTTCTCATGGTTTCTTGCCGAAGAAGAAAGCAATAATTCTGGATCAATTCTTAGTTATGTTTGAGATGGTAGAGAAAAAGTTCAAAGAAGTAAGTGCCCAAGACAAAGTGAAGTGTGATCCAAAGCACATACTCCACCAAGGACCAACACAACAGCACACAGCACTCAGACTCTGAAGAGTCTTGGGGCACATGGGACACTTACTGCGTCAATGAGTGACTGTAATCTCGGTGATGAGGCACAGGTAGGTTAATGCAGCAATTCCATGAGATGTAGGGGATGCAGCATACAACCAAAGGCTCACAGTCAATTTCTGCCATCCTCATGCTCACTAACTGCAAGGTGGAACATACAGGACACTGAGTCTGCCAGACTTCATGGCCTATCTGAACTACAGTCTTCAACCAGCCTGCGGGGCCACAAAAGCCTTAGGATAAATATAAACATGCTTAAACTGTGAAAAAAATGTGAGAAATCTTGAAAGACAAGAAACTCAAGATCATCATTGCTAGCAAGGCAGCACAATAAAATGTGCAGACAGCATAACTGCAAATACCCAGGATACATTTTCAAGGTGTCTATTATGGCAAATGAGATATGATTTGTATTCCTCTACCATATTGAACTATTCTTAGTAAATAAATGTTTTGCGGAGAATAAATGTGATCTCATTCCTCAAGAACTACAAGACCCCATGTATAGACCAGATGAATGTGGAAATCTCAGTTTTTAATGGCATTTGAGCCATATGGCATTGGCAGATACCTCCAAAGAAAATCCATGGCACGCTACACCAAGGACTCTAAATTCAGACAAAAATGTCATTTACTTTCACAGAGAAAATGCATCATTAACCAGTTGAACTGCCCATCACCCCACAAGGAATATGAAGCTAACAACCCCAAATGATGTTATGATCTCTTGTGAATGACAGGGAGAGCACAAAAGTTCTCTAAGTAACAGCAGCAATGCCCTGATAAAACCAAACTAAACCAAAGAGCAGTGACTGTAAACCAGACAAGTGTGTGGCTAGGATTTTGCTGGACTAGCATTAGGCCATGACTCGGTAAAACTTTTCATAGGCAAGGTATAGGCTTGATGGCAGTAACCAGTAGCAGAGACAGACTGAAAACAGAAACAAACAGTCAATGTGCATATTCTTACATTTGGCAAGTTTACCAGAGTTTTCTGGTGTTTTTAATTAAAATTAAGATTAAAATTAAGACTTAAGACTTAAAAAAAGAAACCACAGCCTTTCTCAAAACTATAGGATTTAGTATGGAGAAAAGACAAAAGATAATAAAATGCTATCACTTATAAAACATAGAACTATTTTGACTGTAGCAGGACAATCACTTAAGCTTTATGGCATCTGACAGAAGAAGAGCTGACATGCTAAATTCCAACTAAGATCTAAAGGTATAATTTAGGCTTCTCAATGCAAAGTTTAGCTATTTGAATAATGAGGCATATAGGCCACAAATGGCAGTGTTGGTTTGGATTTGTTAGGATAGAAATACTACTTCTGAACCTTGTGTGCTTGACTGTCCTGATACATCCAAGACCCCTTAAAGTTAATGGATTATAATGGGATGCACAATGTGAAAATGTATTCTCTGGTGTAACTCCACTAAGGCAAAAGATTTGCATCTGGGATTAATTTGGCATTTCCTCTTCAAATGTTTTTTTTTGTGCTTGTAGCTATTACTGTTCTTTGGCACAAACCCAGATTAGCCATTAGTGTGTGGATTGCCACTACTCTGCCAAGCTTTTAGAACATAAACAAAAAATAAAAGCCCCTTTGCTAAGATGACAATAAACATTTAAAAGCCCAATAATATTTCCTTGTAACTTTGGTAACAGTAATAATATGAAGCCAGTTTTCATGCACAAAGAAGGAAATGGGCTAAAATCATTATGGCATTAGCAATTTTACATAATTAAAATTGTCACTTTATATTAGCTACCATAAAAGTAGCTATTATACTTAGAGTAGTTACCATCAGTGATTGGTGATTTTTTTGTACACACTTATTTTTGTAAAAAGACTAACTGAAATAGGGCATCTGTCTGATTTTCCGAAAAGTATCCTAAAGTGTTACTTCCTTGCCATTGCTTTGATTTAATTAACAGGAAGAATTATATTTCCTTTTTATCTTTCACTTTGCACACCTGCAGAAATATCACATTTTCTTCAGGTACATCATTTCTTTCAGACATACACATCATACAGATCTATGTGATAGAGTGAAGGATATATTAGGGCTTAAAAAAAAAAAAAGTAGTTATTTTTCAACCTTAATGTTTTAAAAGACAATAAAACTCCAGGCATGTGTGAGGGAAAGAAAAAGTAAAGGACAAATCATCTTAGGATAGTGAGAATAATTGCTTGCCTGAAATAAAAACCCACCTTTTCTTGATTTGTGGTGCAGTCGTGTTCCTAACAAATTGGAATACGAGTATTTCTCTGGAGAAAAATCCCTGTAGCTTTAAATAGGGAAGTAATATACATAGAAGATGATAGCTCACTAGCTAATGAGATGTTAGTTAAAAAAAAAAATCCACGATTCCAGAGTTGCAATTTGTATAATAAAAGACATAATTGCTACAGAAGTTACTTCAGCATTACTGTTAGCAGAACAGGACTAGACTTGGTAGGCTGAAAAGACAGAGCTCTTCTAGTCTCCTCTTTCTGGGTAAGTTCTCTAACCCTCCCCCCTCTTGGTAGCTCTTCTCTTCTCCAGCTCCATCTTGCATTGAGGTTCCTGGAACAGGGGTGATGAGTATTGTGTCCAGCATTACAAGTGAGTGTCTGATAAAGAATGCCTTCTAACATGGCAACAACTAACCGATCTCTATGGAAAATAACTACAGAAAATAACTACAGCTGTTTCCTTTACAGCTTCATTTTATATTTTCCTTTTTTTACTGGCACATCACTGTGGTGGCTCATAAATTTCCACAGCCACCTGCTCCACTCAAGTTTTTCCACTGCTGCTTTCACCAAAAAGAGCAGTTTACATTTTATAACAGAAATCAATGCTTTAGTCCTTCAAAAACCAACAAAAAAAGACCTGTCAGTTTTTACTATTGAATCTTTTTTACTTTTTATTTTTAATTACTTCGAAGTCATTACATTCTTATTGTGAAATACTCAGCATTTCAGCTTTCATTCCCTCTCCTCCTTTTTCTTTCCTGTCTTTGAACCCAAACTCAGCCTAATCATCCTTAAAGAAATTAAGGCACATATTATTTATTTTTGGTGTTTTCAGTTTTATCTTAACCCATCCTATACCATAGCAGGCTTGTCTTTCCTTAGTCTCTTTTTAGGTATATAGCTGGAAAATCTTTGTTACGTGCTTTAACTTCTTTCACAAGGTTTAAGTCAGCTTAACTTATATCAGGTCTTATTTTATCTGTACACTGCCTGAGGTAAGTGTGCAGCTTCCTGTGCTGCTCAGAGTTTCATTCTCTGAAGGTGTTCTCCTCTTGGAGTTTATTTTTGTCCTGCTCTTCTATACCCAGATTTTCCCCTGCTTAGTATTCTGGGTTCCAATGGCTTTGATGAAGAGAAATTTGAAGCTCCTACCTATTCAAGTTCTTTAGTGCAGGTGACTCCACTAACCATACCGTTTCACATCCTCCTGAGTTTCCAAGTACCTTTTCAAAGCAACAGCTGAAGCACCAAAAATACACCTGAGGAAAAATCACCCCAAATTCATCCTTCAATAACGAGTATGAGTTGTTAGAGAGGCTTCTTTTACCAAACTGACAGTGTCTCTCACAATCCTGTTTATTTTTACTGCCTGACACTTCTGCAAATACAGCGTCCATACTGTACAGAGGACGTTGGAGGAAAGGAGTTCCAGAAATACCAAACGACTCACTTAAGACCATTTAGGATATCTTGCTAAGGTACAGAAGGGAATCTAAAGTTCTCTGTACCAAAACTACTGAACGAAACCTCTCCTCCCCCATCTGCCTTCTGACATGAGTCCTTATCAACCCCTCAAACAAGAAAGTATTTGTAGAACATTGTTCCAACACATTTTCCCAATTCACCTCCACTTCATTCCACCAGCAAGAACACAGTCTGAGGGATGAAGAGAAAGCAGGAACAGGAAGTGGAGATTATAAGGACTGCAGAGTACAAAGATACTTACTGACCTATGTAGGTCATCACTTGATGTAGTTTTAGGCCTACTTTAGTAAGTACGTAGAAATGGTCAGAATCCAAAGGGTAGGTGGATGAAGTTCTCACAAGAACATTAATGTAGTGTATCTGAGGTAACGTTATAACAGCTAGCTCTGATGCGACCAATTATGGGACTGTGGAGGCCAGGAACACAGCACAAATCATAGATCTGCCTCGAAACCTCCATGGCACTTTTGTTGTGGTATAGACTGCCTCTATAGTGTGGCTATACATCAATATTCCACAGAACCGGGCTGAAGACTTTGAAGGCCACAAATGTAGTGCAATACTCTACTTCTGAGATGTGCTCGAGAAGCAGGAATACATCTGAGCCGGAGCATCACTATGATTTACAACTTAATAACTTTGTTTCCAGAAATAAAGCAAAGTTGTTATTTAATGGCTGAAATACTGCCATTTTCTCCAAATGCCAGTAATAATTTAAAATCATGACTTTTGTATTATTCATGTGGTCCAATTTAATATGAACAGTATTTCTAGTGTTCAGTGTTTATGAAGAGTGTCTCTTTTGGGTATACCCTACTTTACGACAAACAGATGCTAGAAAAAAACTACCTGGTGTTCTGCTGCTGTGAACTGGGGATTAAAAATAAGGATCATAATTTTCTAACCCAAACAGGGGAAAACATAAGGAGCATTTTTGACAAGATGCTAGGACAAGGTTGTATTAACTCTTTTTCTTTCCTACTTCTCTTGCCTCTCTGTTATCCTTTCTTCTCTCAATGGAAAAAAAGTTGCCACTAAGTGTAAGCGATTTACAGGCTCATAAAAAAGACCCCATATTTTTATTTCTTTATTCACTATCATCCTTTAAGACACAGAATCTTCAAAGATGAGAAGCAACCATTTTAATTACACTAAAGGGGATGAGAGGCAGAGGGAGGACTGGGGGAAGTTACCTCTTATCCTTAATTGAAAATATAGGTGCAAAAGAATCAGCTGCAGACCAACACTGTTTCTAGCTGGTCAGGATAAAACAAAAGATGTAAATGTCACTGCAGTTTACTTGAAAAATACATTAATAAATATTTATTATTTACTCATAAAACACATCCTGCCTCATCAATAAATAAATAACAAAAATTAATTGGAAAAGGCTGATCTACCATAATTTTTGCTTGCACAATACATTTTTGGATTATTTTCATATGTGTTTTTTCCTAGAGTAATAAGAAGGATTTGGATTGGTTATTTGGTTTGCAGTTAACACTAAACTGGTAAAATTCACCAATTTTTCGGAATAAGTACTTTTTAAAGCAGTGCAGGAGAGTTAGTAACAGTGCAATGAGCCTTTCAAGCTTTCTTGTTTGCCTTACTGAAGTATCTTAATGCTACCTTGGAAGAAACACCCTATAGACACAGGGGATCCTAATTCATCCTGCTACCAGTACCTAGTGCCATGAAGGGCTCACCTCATGAATTCAGCTTTTATCACACTGATTGTATAAGAATTAATCTCTAAAAGTTTTTTCTAAAGATAATGTAATGTGATGCTTCATTCTTCATTTCTTATCTTCATTTCATAGCACATTATTTTTTCCTGTAAATTGAAGGAAAAAGAAGTCTTAACTATACTATTTATTAACCATACTTAAAGTTAGGAATGATTCTTCTATCAAAGTAAGTGCAATATATTTACTTCAATGATTGCTACCAGTCTCTGACATGTGCTCTTACTGCAATCCATCTCATTAAGACATCATGGAATTGACTCTTAGTTGGTGTGAACTACTTTAGTATTGCAGTCCACATTGTAATGGCTGAAAACCTTACCACAACATACTATTTTAGCAACCAAAAAAAAAAGTCATCGATTAGTTTAAGAAATATTTCTTTATACTATTTATACTCTCAAACTGTGAGGTAAATGTGTTCTTCCTCTAGCATTAAAATCTATGAATCAATTTGCTCCTGCAAGACTCAGTTTATAGATATTAACTTATCCAATGTTAAATGTTCTTTTATATTCTATTGTCCTATTTTTCTGGACTGAAAATAAGCTTCATTATCTGTACCTATAAGTACTGATAGTACTATCAGTAGTAGTTTATCACAGCTAATGACCATAAGGGTGTTAAAAATAAAAAAAAAAAATAATAATTCATCCACATTAATGAACTTAAGCATATTTTACTAGTATCATACAGTACTGCAAAATATATTGAGTACCATATAACAATGTGAATTTTTCCGAGCAAATTCATTGTATCAAGGTGCAAGGTAAAATTCTACATATTTGTAGAATAAGCTGTGGGGGTATATTACAAGCACAGTACTAACACAACAGTATACACCTTAGCTTTGGATAGCTAATTCACTATAGATATGGCAAAGAAGCAACAGCAAAACAAGAACTAGACAGTAGTTTTAGAAAGTGTGGCGCCACCAGTCCATAAGCAAGTAAGTATTTTAAAGATAACATTCACAATTTTGAGTTACTTGTAATTTAAGTAACTTAAGTATAGCATCAGTGTTAAGGAGCAATTCTGAAACGAAACTCTAGAACTTAACAACAGAAAAGTGGAGGTTAACAAAAGAAAAATGCAATTAAACTTAAAGTCCTCTTTTTTCAATCTTCCTGACAGAACAGGATTGTGTACCATTGCATGTTGCTTTTGCCTGTTCAGTCTGTTTTTAAGAAACTGAGTTATCATATTTCTACAAATTACTGAAAGAGAAAACACTTAACACACAAATGGAAAAATATATTTTAAATTTCCCTACTTTCAAAACCAGAGTATTATTTCAACAATCTACCAGGAAACATGCAGGCAAACTTGTCTTCAAAGATTTACTTTAAGGCACAAATCCAATTTTTATATTGTGTATTTATAAAAATATTTTATTAAAAAAATCAGATCCAAGGACACCAATTAATTGTTATCCATATTGTTTCTCAAAAAGCATTATGTATACTTAGATTATTATTAGATATAACCTGTGCAAGACTTATTACATACATTAATTTTATAATTAAATTTATACTTCAGCACTTAGAGGCACTGAAAGCATATCCTCCCTCACTCACAGACTAAGGGTCCAGGTTGATCTTCAAATAAGGATGGAGCTTAATAATAATAATAACTTTGATTGAAATTGAAGTTTCAATCACTATAATATAGCAAGAAAAATCTTTTTTTGCTGTAGTCATGCTAGAAAGCTGCAGAGACAACAAAGGACAAATCAGAAACTGGGTAATTCTTCTGAAGTGATAGTATGAACAAAACAGTGAAAGGCCAGCTAGCAAGGAAATCTTGTAACCAAAGCTATGAAAATACACTAAGAACATGCATTTAGCTACAATGACAGTGTAGCTGTCAATCAATACTTTTGCCTTTTTGTATTAAACATTTGACCTACCTATTAATTTTAGCATAAAATATCATTTACTTATTTATCCTTCTGGATAGCAATACATTATATATGGAAAAAAAATAGCTTTCTGCTTTTCTTCTGACGAAAATGTCAGAAAATATTAATGAGAAAAATACTAAAAATTGTCTGTCACTACATTGTTCTATTAGTACAATAAAATACCTCTGTGCCAGCTTTTATGGGAAGATCAACATTCTCCATGACAAAACCAGAAGTTTGCTGACAGAGCCTGTAGCTGGGTTAGGGTCTGAATAAAAGAGAAAAATATTAGGAAAAATGGGATGGGGAGGCTAAGGAAGAAGAATCTATTTTTTCATACATAATGGTAGCAACTTTCTGACTAAAGTACTTGTGTTCTCTTTCACCTTGCAGCCATACATAGTCCTTAGGCAGCTTTCTTTTAGGATCATTTCACTGCACTGTTTTGCACGCAGCAGTTAGTTAACCATGGCAGCAGGACGGTCCTTCACGGACCCAGGGCCCAGCCCAGCGATGCACCAAGGCTTCATGGGTGCTGGGGACTAGCGGCTGAGGAAGTGGCAATTCCATGCCACTCGGGAAGCAGAAATTAAAGCACTGCCTGGGAACTATACATCTATAAATTAATAAGATGACAAAATTATCATAAAAAGCTAGGCAAGACCATTTATATACAAGAAATCTTTGAGAGATCCCCAATTTTCATAAAGAAAGTGACCTGTGCCTCTAAGAAATTCAAATTATCATCTTTATAAAGGCTAACTATTCAAATCTTCATGCAAGCCCCTCTAAAACTAGCACAGTGCTTCACTGGGAAATACAAGGCATTGAATAAACAATGGATGCAGACATGAGTAACACATCAAGAGGAGGGAGCTAGGACAGTTCTAATGTTGTTTATCTGCCTACTCTGCCCAGGAGCTGCTTGTGGTTACACAGTAGGGAATTTAGAAAATGCTGGGCTCATGCTCCTTTGTGCACAATGGTACATCCAGAAAATGTAGTATAAAAGTCAGTTTTGACAGAGAAAAAAATTATCTACTTACTGATGGTGTTAGAGAATTAGGTAAGAGAGAGCAGAAGCCACCCATATTCCAATGTCCCGCAACATGGTAGATGAGTACTTTGGGTCTATCTACGTGCACTAGTTGAATAGAGATTATAAACCTACTTGCTTAAACCAATGGAAACAGATTGCAATGTGGACAGTCTTATCATTCACAAATAATAGATTTCAGTTCCTCTTAAACTGCCTATAAACAGAAAAAAAAGCTATAACCAAAATAAGCCAGGCTTTAAACCCAAGTAAGTATCCCCACGGGAGTCTGCACTGTTTAATAACATCAATTTAGTTAAACGGTATCATTGACACATGAGCCTGGGGCGAAAGCACTAAACATTCCCTTCCTGTGTTGAATCATTTCCCCCTTTCACACACTTCTGTTGTTTAGGGTAAAGCACATTAGGAAACATCTTGTTTAATTTGGTTTATTGCAATCGTGATGAATTCGCTGTATTGCTTTTCTTGTTTGACAGTGATTGGAAAATTAGCAATCTATAGATCTGTAACCATTTACTATGACATTATGTGCTTCACAGATTATTTTTCTGTGAAAGGTGCAAAAGGAATCCATAATAAAAGCAGCTTTACCAAAATATTTTTCTATCTGAGATAAAACTGGTATATACCTCAACTACTTGGTGGCGGAAACTCTATTCCTATCACTGGTACTACATCACTTTGTTTGCAAAATCAGCTACAAATGTACAACTGTATAGCTGTATAGCTTACTTTATCAAGAAGTTCCTTAATTTAAACTCTGACCAACTACTTCCACAGTACAAGATCCAGTTTTTGAAACCTGATGTTTGAGAAAGGTCCGCATCCCACCACTTAGATTGGCAGAGGGCAACTAAATTTTAGCGCAAAATGGAAACGACAGTTGCACTCAGACACGACGACTTCCTTTTCTTAGTCTCTCAGTTTTCTCAAAATAAAACTGCTTGGAACTTTTTATACATGTAACATTGATTATTATATTTATACCACACTGATCGGCATTTATGAAAAATTAATCCCGTACAAAACCTGAAAATCACTAATGGGGCTCCAGGGAAGCACATCCCTCAGACTTGGAAACAAAACCATTTGTTCTTCATATCTCCAGTTCATAAATAAATACCTATTTAGCTGAGAAAAAAAAAAATCTTTTTAGATATTTTTGAGATCTCTGGAGGAGGCCCAAGCAGGAAATGACACACCTGTTTGACTGAGAAAACACAGTATTAATAGGCTGGCTTTCACATGGGACCAGAAAAGAACTTTCTTTTGAGTTCACGGGCTTCTCAAGAACTTCAAAGGTAACAAATTGACTAACCAGGATTCACCTGCTACTCCCCAGCTAAAGAATCAAAAAGTCTGAACAGGTTGAAATGAAGTCCTTCCATATTAAATACTTCTGTCCTACTAGTCAGTCTCAAATGTGCAGAAAGGAGAGTTTTAACGTATGTAAGAAAATTAAGGATGTTCACAGTATGATATGACTCTGAACTTGTATAATAATCTGAATAGAGAAGGAAGGAAAAAATATAAGGCAGAATTTCTATATTGTGATTGATAGAATTAATCTGATAAACAGAGTTGCAACCAAAAAGAAACTGGATTAAAAAAAAAAAAATCCATAGCACACCGATGTACTTTATGAAAATTAGATCAGAGCATTAACTTTTACTGGGTCTCTTTGCATCCCAAAGGACTCATAGGGGACAGTTTCTCAAATATATACCATCTGTTGTAGGCTGGGAAGGAAATGAATATCAGTACCCAAGTGCCAGACAAACTGTTTTCACAATGTAGATTTTGTTTCCCAAAGCAATGCCTCCTCTAGTTATCGGAAACTTTTTTTAAAATGTAGATTTAATTCATCTTATATCTGTAATGACCAAATAGAAAAATAGTAATGGAAAAGGCAAAATAATTGATTTTGATATTCTTGACAATACATCATTTTAAAAGTTGCTTTCTGTATTTCTTTTGAAATTGAAAGTACCTGAACTGCATGAGAAGTTTAATGCAGATCAAAATCAGAGATATAGAAGAGGACAACATTTCATCTCACACAGATCTTTTAAACATACTAGTAGGGAAGGGTATTAGCCTTGTCAGGAGAGAACAAGTATCAGACAGACAGTACTGCCTTTGGTTAACAGAGGCTTAAGTGTTCTCCCTTGGCGCATCAATGGTCCTCACTATAAACATGGAATCCACGAACAACCAGCTATGTTGCTTACTTTTACACAAATTTTTTACTCAACACTAGGTAAATTATTTTTGATATTTGTTCACCTGATTGCATCATGTTGGATAGATCAATTAATTATGACTTATATAACATCTGAAGATGAACAGTAATTTAGTGTTGAACATGAACAGATACGTCAACCACTGTCGTAATTAAAATCTTCTCGCTCCTCCAGCTGCAAAGATTATACTAGCCATAGGGTAAGAACATTTTATATTTCCCTTTAAATAGATGTTTTTATATCTTATTTGCTTAATGCAACAAATTTATTTATTACTATGATAGCCAGAAGGTTAATAAGGTCAAATTTTGCCATAAAAAGATGCATAAGACAAAAAAAAAAAAGATGCACTATTGATATCACAAATCAAAAGAATTTAATCTTTTAAACTGCACGTTCCATCACAATTTTTGGCAAAGTGCCCCATCAAACTTCACTTTTAACAAATTAGCAATTTCCAGGAAGGGGGAGAGAGGGAACTTTTGCTGGAAATTTTAACAGTTTTAGTTTGCAAGAATAAAAATACTATTTTGGAAAAATTACTGTTCACATCTTATACATAATTCATATAGAACTTGACATTCTCATCACTATAACTCATCATTGCACATGGATTTTTTTTATTCTCTCAGCCTCCTGTTACTGTATGGAAGCGACACTTTGCAGATGGAGGTCCCATCTGCAACAGGAACTGACTCACATCTTGGGCCAGCATCCCCCCATCCATGGCTAAAGCAGCCTTTCTTTTACAGGGCTGAAGTTTACTTGCAAGGTATTAAGAAGTACATAAGTATGTATTATAATTACTTATTATTTTCCTACTTGTTATCTCTTTTCAGTGGCCAAAATAAGATTTTATCCTACAACTACGTGTCTGCAAGTGACCTCCAACAGCAGTGATGCTAACAAGCATCGTACTCTCACACTGCAGTGCCTTCCTAAGCATTTTTCCCCTACCTGCCTTCACCACTAAAAAAAAACCAAACCAAACCAAAACAAAAACTTTCCTTTTTGCTTGGAGAAGTGTTTTCTGGGTACACAGCCCATACAATTAAACCATTTCAGCTGTGCTGATTTGGACTGTCAAAGACAAAAATCAAAATGTGCAAATTTAATGTAACTTTTTTATGAATACTTAAAACATAATCGTATCTTCTTTATGGGTCTTCTGCTAGCTCAGTCTCATTAAAATTCACTCTTCTGAATGTGCAGCGCAGAGAAAATGCTGCTAACATGTCACAATAAACCAACTGTCTGAAACTCTACACAAAAAGAAGAAAAAAGGTAACATTTGCCTTCTACCTTGTAGTTTATGAGAGAAGATATCTACAAGCAGTTGTAAAATGGTCATAAAATAAAATTGGAATTTATATCAAAATCATTCCTAATACCTTGGGGCTTTTCTATCTCTGCATAGTTTACCCTCAGAGATTTAATGGTGAAGTTTTATGTTAACGCGCTTAAAGTTATAGTAGAGTTGTCAGTAATACTACCTCTTTTGGTGTGTCTGCCTATATATCAGTCTATTTATTTTTAAATAGCAAGACAGTAACCCTTAGAAGATGCAATATGAAAATGCTGTTGGCAATAGCTGAACAGTTATAGATCTGTTAGCCATCCTTAATGAAAGTGCTACTGAATACAAGCCTCTTTATTTTTTTTTTTTACAATACTTATTTTCAGTGGGGCATGGGAGGCAGAAGGAACTTGAACACGACCTTTCCTGCCCAAGTTCCCCATTGACTGGGGGAATGTTTTGATTCCATTTAAAAATTCTATCTATTCTAAAAATCCACAGATCATTTCTTAAAAAGCTGCGAAAGAAACCACAAGAAAATTCATGTACATATTGGATGAATTTATGAAACAGTTTTCTAAAAGCATAATGTCTGAGGTAGCAGTGGAAACCAGTTAGCATTCGAAATCAGGAATGAAAAGAAAAACACCATTGTGTGACATTTTAAGTCCTGTTCTAAGATAAGAAAGACATGCATATACATAAAGGGATATTTCCACATATATGTGTGTGTATAGATATTTAAAGTGCAAGTGGTACATTTATGAAATGCTTCCACTTTGAAGGGCTAAGTAATGTAAGTGACTTGAATTAAAAGAAACAGAAAACCCTTTATAAATGCTCTCCTCTTACTCCTAATGATTTCCAGTTGGAGAAGGAAGAAAAATCACTTCCAAGTATAGTATAAGGTTGGTTCAGCATCAAAAGCATGAGAACAACTTCACACTCAGACATGAAGGTTACCATTGTCTAGTGATGTTTCATAGAAATCTTGCACAGCTTTACTGTCAGCTGAGTTTCAAGTTGAACCTCAATATTTACAAAGCTCAGTATATATCTGTTGCACCCTGTAAAACTGTAAAAATATGTCATTTTGAGGTTAAAAAAAGAAGTTTCTGTTCCCAGATGCTCTAGTTTTCCAACCTAAATGCTTACAGTTGCCTTTCAGCTGTTCATGGGAATAACATCAATATGAATTTGAACAACAAAAGTATAGCAGTGTAAAATAGCTTCATTTATTCCTACTCTTTTGATTACTATCTTATATAGTGCTACATAACCTTGACATTACTTCTTTTTCATCTCTTCAGTTAACGGAAGAACAATCATGCAGAGTTTCTTGCAGTATGATTACATAGGGAACTGTCAAGCATCAGGTCTGGAGCAGTGCAGAAAACCCGTATTTCAGTTTCATGAAAGTTAGAAATGGAGAAATCTGCATGGTACAGAAACAGATAATAAACTGAGGTCCTAAAAAGCTGTCTTCTCCTGAGCAGAGCTACTGTTAATTGCCTCCATGGGAGGCTACACCAGTGTGAATTAAAACATAGTAGCCTAGAGCACAGCGGGTCACATATGAATACATACGTCGGGTGTATTCCAGTGCTAGTTGGAGTAGGACCTCACGTTAGCAATGCTACAAATCTGAGGACTTCCTGCTGATGACCAGTGCACTGGACCTGTTCGCTTCTGAGAGAATGGTGCCAAAAACCGCATGCAGTATTCTGTCCTCCTTTCCCTCTCCTTTTTTTAAATCTATGTCTGTGGCCATTTGCTTTATAATACACAGCAATGATTACTTTGTCACAACAGGCCATATAGGTCATGAATATTCACTTTTCATGTGCAAAAATTTTCCCATGAAAATTGCAAGACACTTCAGAATCTTTCAAATGTTTCTTTTTGGGTAAAAGATTAAGTGAAAGGGACAACCATCATTGTAGTTGGAAACAGGGAACAAGATTTCTGATGCTGGAAGATCCCTTCACCACTGAGAAGGAATAGAGTTTAAAATGGCTAACTATGCATATAGCACTTTACGAGGAATCTTAGATTTTATCTCATGTCATGCATAATGCTCCAAAATCCCAAACTCTTTCTAGAGGTGGTACAGCTACAGAAGTATTGAGTTATTCTAGAGCAACTGCAAGAAGTACAGAGACACAACAGGTAGGTTGATACCGTAAGAACTGCGATCAAGTGGTTCTTACTGGGTAACATACTGGGCTTTACTTGGGAACAGTGCTGGAAGTGATGATAGGACTACAGGCATTGAAAGAATTAAACCAAGAACAAAACCAGCAGAGAGAGGTTGGTCAAGAGACCAATTTCTGCTGGGAGTAGAAATGTTGAGTTTGAGTTACCCTAATCCTTTTGTGCCACTACATGCCGTTAATAAGGAGAGGACAAAGCCAGATGGTGCTTAAGAAAGAACAGAAAACACTCAGTAAAACTGTTCCAAGTTCACAGAATATCAACTACAGTATTAACCATTCCTGGTTATAGTAGGTGGTTTTTAATGAGCTCTGAAAAAATAAATCAAATCTAAATGGGAAATATATTTCCCATGACCACAGACAGACCAATAAATTCCTGTGACCAGAAATAACTTAATGCACGATACCATCTGGAAGCAGGTTGGGAAATAAAACAAAACAAAGCAAAAAACAACAACACGAAATTATGTTAATAAAAAGCAGAATTGCTGTTAAGTGGTCTCAGTATGTGCACTAACTGGTATGAGAATATGGTTAAAATCCTCCTGTTTCTTTTATTACAAGCTTAGACTATATGCAAGCATGGATGTATGCAGAAAGTAGGACCACCCTGCAACCCCCGAGAGAAGCAGGATGCCACCAATCTCATTTTTGGGATAAGCTAGTAAAGATAAAGGCGTAGTATCCCAATGTATGACAGTGAGGCATCCTGTTACTCACTGAAATCCTGAGTGGAGATTGGAGTGCTCAGTCTCTCAAAAATACTGAGAAAAATCTGTGATTTCAGAAAAGGATTCACAGGAACGTGCGGGCCAGACTTCCCAGAAGGAAATACAGAGACTTGATCCCAACTCTTAGACCTCAGAGGAAATGAGGAGCCTAAGCAGGACTATTAAGAGGGAGGTATATTTCCTTTTAGGATTTACAGCTGTGATTTCTCTCCAGAGGGAGGGTTTTCCTCCTTTCTCCCTCATGACTAGAAGAGTAAGAACAGGCAAGAGGTGTTCATACCAAGTTGTACGTTAGCCCTCAAGAAATCTGTGGGATCACGCAAAGGCCAGGATGCTACTAAATGTTAAAAAGCACAGTAGACACTGGCCATAAATCCAAAAACCTTCCTCAGACATGTTGTTATAAAACACGTTCATCTGCAAGTAATTTAATTTAGTTATTTGAAAAAGCTTAGATGTGCTCTGCACAGCATTAGGTGTCTAAGGCCTATCACAAAAGCAATCAGATCACACTGGAGACCAGCTGTGCATCAAGGAGATTGCTTTTATCTAAGTGATAAAAACCTTGTAGAGTGTGAACAATACTGGGCATAAAACGTAACATTTTTAATGAACAACATAAAAGATGAAAAGAATGAGCACAAGAAATGGCAATTTAGTCAGAAGATGGGGAAAAGAAGCCTCCCTAACATGACATTTTATAGCAAGTGGGTTTTGCAGTAAGCAGAATTTAGAGGAGGAAAAGCTATTTTTTCTGTTCTGCTTAATCCAACTGGGGTACCTTGGAAATCAGGCAGGAATGTTCCAGCACCAGCTGACTGAACCAAAAAAGACAAATGTTAATGCATTTCAGACCCAAGATTAGTTGAAACTCCATTGATTTCAATGAGGATGCAAATTTGGTCTTTTTACTGTAATCTTCTACATCAACATGGAAAAAAAAAAAAAAAAAAAAAAAGAAAGATCACAGCCACAAACCTGCTGATGGAAGGCAGTTGCAGTAGCTAGAGTCATTCTGGGTGCTAACTATACATTTGGGGACTCATATAGAAAGTCTGCAGTACAGCAGAGATTTAGCAGCAGCTTAGCATTTATAGATGAGGGTTTGGGGATGCATATAATGCTTGGCTACTTTCCCTATTTCTCCTGTATCAGCTGAAGGCCTTCTTGCCAAGCTGGAAGCCACACAGTCTGATTGTGTGGCTCTTCATCTTTAACGTAAGCTCTCCATCTTTAAGAAACAGTTCTAATTTGTTCCTAAGTTACTTTAAACGTTTGTAAATATTTAGAAGGACAAAAAAGCAGAGGAAAGCTTGGATGTTCAAAATGCTGAGTACTGAATATTTTCTCTGCGGCAGCACTACTCCAAGGCATTTCTGCCTCCTACATTGGTCAGTAATCAGAATTGCTTAACAAACTGCTTTTAGGAAGATATATCACACAAGCTAATAGAAATTAAACAGATCATCTTCAATCCTCTGTGCTGCATATCTTTTCTCTGCCAGCCCATAGAGAATTAAAAAATACACCGATGGCATGACTGCTAATTCAGAAGTGAGCCAAATTCTTGGCTCACTTGGAATTGGTTATGCAAATGATCCCAAATACTGGATCTGCCTGTAAAGCAGAATTCAAATCCAAGCCACCCTGTCTTGGATTATGCAGAACCAAACATCAGACAGCAATTTTCTGTAGAGCAACACAAACGTTTCTGTCTACTTCATTTCCGCATTGTGATTCCCTGCTTTGCCCACACAACGTCCTTCCCCTCCTCCTGCCAGTCTCAGCGTCACACTTCAATCATTTAGATTATTTCCATTGCATTAGCTACATAAGAAGCATCCTCCTTTTTCCTAATGGTCCTCTTCAAATTTGAATCTTAAACTGACATCTGTACAGAACAGCAGTAAGGAACTAATGGGCATTTAAAAATATTCTAGCTATGTAGAAACGATTTAGACATGACTAAAATCTATCTAACTGGCAATAGAGATATTTTATCAAAAAAAAAAAGCATTTTTCCTTTGTTTTTCTTTCCACTGGGACCTTCTTTAGCTACTGAAAAAAAAAGAATTTAAAAACTTTCTTATTTTATATATAATAGATGAAGTAAAGTCAACATGAATGGAATTCTTGTAGAAAATGAATAAATCACTTATTTTTAAGTCTTGAAGCAAGATATACACATTTATGTGCGTTTCAATATATTTGTTTATATGCCTATGCCTGTACACTCTTTGCGCACTCAATTTTCATTATATTAGAAACATATTTACGTTGCAGAATCCAATCTAGACCCAAATTTGAATCTTTTTAATTTTCAGAGGATTTTAGATTTAAACTTACTGTTCAGCCCGATAAAAAAAGTCCTAGTTAAAATTCAAATTCTATTTAAAACTGAAACATTTCTCACTGCTAACTCTTCCCTGAATGGAAATGACATTTGAGCTTTGCTCAAGGTCATATGAAAAACACAGAAATAGCACGTCTCTACCAAGCTAACCTAGCAAGACGGCATTCAAATAAGCATCTAGAACTTCTGCTAATGTAAATCAACGTATTCCTACTAAGATTCCTAACCTGTGAAAACCAATATATCATGTAAAAGGACACAGCAAACCCAATATTACGTTTTTGTCCTTTGTTATGGGAAGAAACAATAGTAAGTCAATACAGAAAAAAAGACTTTACTCTTTTGGTTTGATTTCTTTAAGCATTGGACAGAAATTTCACTACTTCCTGCTTGTAATCAATGAATCTCACTTGTGCAAGTTTTTTACACAGTAACAAAAGACTTTGTAGCATAGATGTGTATGAAGTACCCAAAATATTGGTGAAAAAGCAATAGGACAATAGGAAGAAGAGAGCTAAGGCATAGATGCTATATTAGAGATGTGTGTTATTTTGAAACTGACCACATTTCAAGTTGAATTGACCCCTTTTTCTTAGCCTTGGTATAGATTTCTTATGTCAGCATGTTAAAATGCAGTTGTATTTAAAGGCCTATAAAAGGTAATAAGTCCTTAAAAATACATACTGTGCAAAGTTCTCAAGAAAATAGGTAAAAACTGTAGTTTCCATAACAATACAATCCTTATAAAAATATTTATCAAGAAAAAGATACAAAAAAAAGTTAGTGTAAATATACAGCAGAGCCAGTGTGTGTGTGCCAACCTTTAAAGAGAGTTGGAAGTCTTGAGAAAGGGCTTGACTGGTGATGCTGAAGACGATTCCGTCATGCCTATGGAGAACGTTGCAGGGCTCGGTGGGAGGCTGCATTGTGGGGGCAGCCACTGACTCACTCCGTGTGGTTCCTGGCAGGATCTGTCCCAGAAACCTGCCTCAGGCTGCCCTGCACCGGAGACCAGGTGTCTGCAGAATCACCCTCATGGTAGCGGTCAAGGGATCACCAAGAAGAAACCTCTGTCTCTGTGCCATGGGGGAAGCACAGATTAACGGCATGATGTCCTACTCTTGCTGCACTCCCTCATCCCTCCACAACGCCAGCCTGTGGCTGGCTACACACATGAAAGCACCAAGCACTCTCCAGGCCCGCCGAGGCTTGGGACAGAGGAACAGGGACAGGTCTTCCCCTTTGCTCCAATTCACTGGCGCTTAATCTGGGAGCATTAACATCTCTTAACCCTGTAAATTTGAAATAGATTTGTCAACTTTTTTGGTTGTTTTTGTTGCCCACTGTAGCTCTATTTTCTTCCCTCTATGGCGTCAGGGGCATAGATAGTGCAGAGAGTATGGTCTCTGTACTAGAGAATGAAGATAACACCTTTACAGTCAATAGTGCTGCTGCACTTCCAAAATGAGGCATTTGCAGCAGAGTTTGCTTAATTTAAGCATGACTACATAATGGCTATCAAGCACACCCAAGGCCTGGGCATCTCTGAATAGCAGTCAGTCTGAAATTCCCCTCGCACTCTTTAGCATAGATGCAACAGTAGCCAACGGTAGCCTATGTTTGGCTCATACAGCAGCTGGTGTGAAGGCCAGTCCTTTGCCTCTATCAGTTTGATTTGTACATTACCATGAGGAACTGCAATGGTTTGTACTTGAATAATAAATATATAAATAAGCTATCTGAACAACACACCTGGGAAATGAGCAATGAATTGCCAGGTGTATTTCTTATCAGGATAAAAAAGAGAAAGGGAGAAGATGAATAACTGAGAATTATGCTCTAGACCTTCCCTGGCCATGGTATATTGGCAGAATAAGAAGTGTTGAACCGTGGGCTATTTGGAGATTAATTTGCCAGTCAGTGCACAACTTCCCCAAAGTCTGGATTCTCTATATGGTTAATGCTATTAGAGCGCAAAAAAAGACTGTTAGGAAACTAGAGAGATGAAAATGATATCTGAAATTAGCATTTCTGACTGTTCTTCCCTCCTCCAGGTTATTTCTACAAATCAGATGCTGTGCATTTTTATCTTGTTCACAAATCAAATAATTTCAGTGAGCTACACGGGCAGGGTTTGAAAGAGGAATCTCCAGTGGTCTGAGCCTCAGAGCTGTGTTTTATTTTCTCCCTCCTCAACTTTGAGGTGGCTTCATTAACTTGGACTTAGATTCCAGTCTTAAATCCTGTTGTGGAGAGGAAGAAAAAAAGCATGAAAGAAAACCTCAACATGATCCAGCCAGACCTTCAAAAATTAGACCCCCAGAAAAAAAAAAAAAAAAAAGAATACAATCGGAACTTGCAAAGCCCTTCTTTTTTTTATTGGCCTCATAATTTCCTCACTAAACACGCTTTTAGCAACACACCCCTTGCAGAATCTTAATCATCCAGCAGCCCCTCATAATGGCCCCATTCATGGCTGTACAGAGCGAAAACACTGTGGTATCGCAAACACAGGAACTCAGAAGATACAGCGTGTTCCCAGGGAAGGGCTGCACACCCACAGATAGTTGGCAGGGGGAATTTGCTGCTTGGAGAATATAATATAACAAAAATATGTGTTTTTTTTCTTTCTTTCTTTCTTTCTTTTTTTTTTTATTCTTTTTCCTAAAGCAAGGAAGGGGATATGTTTTGCCTGAGTTGTGTGTACTGAAAAAGGACTCTGATATACAGTTCTGAATAGAAGCGGTATATTACAGGCTTTCCATCTCTCTCCTCCACCATTTCCATCTGTTCATTGACTACCATAAATTAATGTGACGTGATGCATTGTAAGGGCTGGAGACATTTTATGAGCTTTTGAAATCTTTTCCAATAGAAAATGTGAGGCGTCACTTACCACTTACTCGTTGGCTTTTTTTTTTGATTTTTTTTTTTTTTTTTTTGCTTGGAAAGGAAACCCAGGCTGAACATATTTCAGCTGGAAAAAAAAAAAAAGAGCTGGTCAGCATCCTTGAGAACTGGATACTTTCAGTGATCCAAGCACAGATTTCTGCTAGTCCTTTTTTATGACGAAAGAAAGAAACAAAATACTATTACGCCAAGAGAAAAACAATTGCAAAGGTTTTGCAGGCTACTAGCTCCGAGATCCTGTTATTTCTGAAGTTCCCTTTGAGTTGTATTCTCCAAATATCTTTGCAATCAAATTTGTGTCTTAAATTCACATTCTGACTCTGTCCAAACAAAAGAGGAGAAATAAACAGTTTTCCAAACAAAACCGTATCATACGCAAAATATAGCACATAAAGTTATATTGTTATTTATGTTACATAGAAATTTTGCCAAGAAAAGCTGTAACAAAACAAACAATAATTTAACAACAAAAAAAAATCACTATTCAGAGGACATTCTGTATCTCTCAGGCTCTTCATATACACTTCATATTCTAATACAAATGTGCCATTGACTTCAGGCTCTGGTCTCCCAGGTATACTCATTTAATATTGGCCAATGTCCTCTGGATAGTTTTATAATGACATACCAATTTTAGTTTCAGCAAGAAACAGTGTGCTCCCTCCAGAACTTGTAGACTAGCCGAACACCACGTTACCTTCTTAACTGGGAAATGCAATGCAAAATAAAACTGGCCACCAAGAGAATGATAAGATATATGGAGAAAAAAAAAAAGTTGAAAAACCTTATCTAGGATCCTGACAAGATTGGAGCAAAGTTTAGCTATGGTCAAACCAAATCCATCCAGCCTAAAACCTGCTTATTGAATAGAGCCCTAAAGTATCTTGTATGTGCAAATTTGATCCAGATTACTTTACATGCAAGAAATACCCAGATTAAAAAGAGAACTGTTATGTTGAATCCAAAGAGACACTTGAGCCTGGGAGGATTTTATTGATTACATATACCTGAACACTTATGCATACAACCATTGTTATGGATACGACTTTCTTTCCTTGGAAAGATGATTCCTCCAGAAGACAGTGAACAAATGAATGTGTGCATGCAACTGCTACTCTCCTACACTGATGTATCAATCTCCACATTTCATGAATAATAAATGTATTCATTAAAGGAAGTGGAAGAGGATGCTAGAAAGCATAAGTTGAAGGAAAGCATAAGTTAAATATCAAGAAATGCGCCTAATACCTGCAGTTACCGAATGAAGCCCAGAGTTTTGCATCACTAGGCAGAAAGAACAAATTGACCTCTTCACAGAAGTAGAGCACTGAAGATGTTTAATGAATTGCTTTAGAAACAGAATCAGTTCTAAACTGAACATGAGTATCTCAGGAAGAAAAAGAGATGCATGAAAGCATGGTGCAAACTGCTGACATCTCTAGCTATATGAGAGAAAATCAAGGCACTTAACGTTTTAAAACACATGCCCTGCATAATAACCAAAGTTGCAGAATCCTCAGTCACTCTTCCAAGAACTGAACAAAGAGGAATCTCGCTATACTAGGGTCATAAAACATATATCTTCTTGCATAAGTGCACATGTTCTGAGCTGAGGAATGTTAGCTTATTATCTTAATCTATCTAGAGACCATTTTCTACCTCAGAAGCTGAGGGGAAAGGGAGAAGGAAGTACGATGCTATTCACTCTCTACAAATACATTTAACCTTTCACACCTGCATTCAGCATTTTCAGTGCTAATACCAGTAGAAAATGAAGCAACTGCTGGAATAACTGCCAGTGTAGAGAGCTTGTCCCTGCTGTTAGACTAGGGAAATCTAAGGCTCTTCTCTAAGCTCAGGGGTTAATTCCTTTTAATGGTCATACCTGTAGGGACATAGGTTGAAGGAGAGAAAGGGGAAGGGATCACTACACATTCATGGAACATAGAATCATAGAACCACAGAATGCCTAAGGTTGGAAGGGACCTCCAGAGATCATCTAGTCCAGCCCCCCTGCACACGCAGGGCCACCTAGAGCACACGGCACAGGGCTGCATCCAAGCGGGTCTTGAAGATCTCCAGAGAAGGAGACTCCACAACCTCTCTGGGCAG
>JAWLRI010000720.1:2603190-2618811 GCA_034781795.1 Crypturellus tataupa
GGGGGGTTGGACTAGATGACCTCTAGAGGTCCCTTCCAACCTTAGGCATTCTATGATTCTATGATTCTATGATATGTTTTTATCTAAGATGTAATTTTCTCAGCATCATCCTATACTTCCTAAAAACTCATAGAATGGTACCTTTTCCCTGTTGAAAAGGAAAAGACTGTGAGTTCCAGGGATGGAGGCAGGAGGATAAAAATAGGATGGTCAACCTAGATTCTAACACTGAAGTGCTCTCAGTGGTTATTTTTCTCCTTCCTTTGCCAACTGGACAAGGTAGCGTTGGCTTTTTTCTAGCTCACCCATAGTGTTGGAGCAAGCAGGCAAAGTCCTAAGTATCTCATGCACAAATTCTGAAAGATATTTGAGTATTGAATCTCGTAAGTTCTACACTAGTTCAGATTTAGATATCTTCCTACCAAGCAGCAGACAAAGGGGTCTCAAAATCTACTGCCACCTCCTCATTTAGGGCCAAGAAATGGAGGGCCTTTAGAACAAGCAGGCTTTTCGAAAAATCAGCTGCAATGAGGCAAAAGAGAGCTTCTTGTGGCACCCACTTGCTTCACCTGAAAGCCCAAAAGAGGAGCCAATGGTCCTGACTAATGGATCAGGACATATGACATTGCTACCACAGGCCTTCTTGTTCTTCTGGTACCATAAAAAGCAGAGCCTCTTATATTACATTCCCTTTGAAAAACTTTCCCAACCCATAGTCAAAAGAAGAAGCAGCTTTTAATTTGAGCTCCTCTGAGAGCGGGAACAGGTTTGCCAGCCCTTTTAGCCAGGTACTACTGCCACAGACTGGCAACAAATACAAAACTCTGCTATATCTGGAAAACTAAGAAGGAGTACATCTAGAGTGCCAGAAAAAAAACAAGTTTTGAGGAACACTCATTCATCACTTTAATGTCCATTCATGCCTGTGGCTGCAAAGGGACAGGAAGAGGACACAGGCAGCACAGACCAGCATCCCAGAACACATCCATTGTTCACACACTTGGTGTCCCTGACCCACTGACAACAGAAGGACACTAACACTGCACGCAGGCGATGGGTGCCCATCTATGGTTTCAGCAACAACTCAATCTAGAACACATCATGGTCCAAGGTGGTTTGGATGGCAACAAGCCCAGAGTACACTACCGAAGGCACAGCTTAGAGACCTCCAAGAGACAACGACCTTGGCAGACCTACCAGCACTCAGCTGGCATGCCATAAACTATTAAGGGTCCCACATGAATCACTTCCAAGGAGTGATGTAGTCCAGAAACACATGCAACACTGCTCCAGTTCTGTTTAGCTCATAACATAGAGCCCACCACCCAGAACTGAAGGTCTACTCTTAACAACCTATCTTCTGGCTGATGAAATGGTCTCAGATATGCTACAAATCTGTGCCAAGAACTGTCAAAACAGAGCAGTGTAAGCTTGCTGGTGACAGACTCCAGGTAGACTCTGTTCTCCAAGTGTTAGGGAGCAGCTGAAGAATATTATTTGTCCTTTAAATCACAGGATTACAGCCACAGAGATGAACATAAGGCTGCTTTCTCATGCACTGATGGACTTGCATGCCTGATGCTGCCTAGTCTGGAATTCTATACTTTTGCTCTTGCCCTCCAGTCTTGTTAGCCATCATCCTGTTGCAGGATGTGTGTACTGTGAGCACTGAAAAGACATCTGGATCTCATATATAAGACTTTTATAGTAGGACTAGGAATGTGGCAAGTAAAGCCAGGAAAGAGACTTGGTGATTGAAGCTTATGGGTAAGCATGATGCTAGACAACTTGGGGCTGGGCTTTTCCTTAGGAAAGTCTAGTGCAGAAGTACAGTTGTGGCTGAAAAGTAGGCACATGCAACTTCAGTAAAAATGAATAAAAGTCACACTACATATATAAATCCATCTGCCAAAACAAACCAACAAAAACAGTTTTGAAATAACCAATCATCTCACAAGAAATAAGCATTCTGCTTCCTTGTGATACTGCTAAAGCTAGGAGTTTGCAACAAACTAGCACAGGAAATCTTGGTAATTATATTTCAAGACTTCAAGATTTCAATGCATTATATGCTTTATCTGCTTAAGCAGGAACTCTCAGAAATAAACAGGATTTGCTTAAAGGCACCAGAATGCCTTAAGGAAAGGACCATAAGAACAGACATACAAAGACTACTTAGGTGCCAAAAAAATCCAACAGAAAGCCATAAACAATTTCTATTGGATGCCCAGGCTGCCCAGGGAGGTTGTGGAGTCTCCTTCTCTGGAGATCTTCAAAACCCACTTGGACGCAGTCCTGTTCCACGTGCTCTAGGTGACCCTGCGTGTGCAGCGGGGTTGGACTAGATGGTCCAACTAGATGTCCCTTCCAACCTTAAGCATTCTGTGATTCTTTCCAAGGATCTGCTAGGCATAGCTTGGTGAAGAGAAGTGTTCATAAATATCTGACAAGAGGATGTAAAAAAAGAGAGAGCAAGGCTCTTCTCAGCAGTGACAGGGTGAGAAGCAATGAGCACAAATTGAAATAGAGGAAATTTCACTTGAACATAACAAAACACTTCCTCACTTTGAGGGTGGTTGAATGGTACCACCCCTGTTCCCCGCCCCCCCCCCCCTTTTTTTTTTTTGCTGGTCTTCAATATTCAGTGGAAATTACCTTTTCAAAAGAAAATAACCCCTTTCAAATACTACATTAGACTATACAGCAGAATGAATCATTTTATCTGATGAATATCACTTCTTTCTGATCATTAAATAAATTGTCCTTTTCAGACTGTATTAATTATCTTTTCTCCCTCTCTTTTATGGTTTTTAATCAAGGATACAAGTAAGTGATCATGATTATTTGAGAGCCAAAATTAAATCTGTGTTTTACTGGTTATCTGTCAGAAAAAAATTACCAAGCCACTGATTTTACTCTGTTTATATGCTGCCCATGCATAGAATATGCATACAAACTCCAGATCTGGTTTCTAGAAGAGCTGCACATAAAAATACAAATTATATTTCCTGTGAACATTAAAACATTCTATTAAAATCCACTCTTTCACAGGTTCATGAAAGCCAAACACTCATAAATTATGACAAACTAAAAATAATTAAAACAAGTTTCCTGTAACATTTAATTGATACTTAATTTGTATTTTAAATACCTGCTGAAATGCCCCAATTGATCTTTTGCTTTACTATTTAAACTAACCTCTTGCACTAAAAAAATTAAAAATTAAAAAAAAAAAAAGAAGAAAAGAAGAACCCGAGCAAGTAATCCACTATTTTCACTAGTTTGGAATCAGTTAGTTAACAGTTAGTTAATCTCATCTAACTCTTAACAGACAAGGTTCTTTCACTGTAGTGTGATACTGCTCATTTATACTACGTGCAGGACCCAGTAAAAACCCTGTATTGCTCCTCCAGTTGAGTGTCTGTGGGAGTCCCCTAAACCAGTTATATATATGTGTATGTAGAGAAGTTTTTAAATTACATTTAGATCTCTGAGAGAAGTAATGAACAACAACAACAGAATGAGAAAAATTAAAAGGGTGATGGGATAAAGGTCATAGTGCATACACGACTTTCAAACTTCTTATGCTCTTTTTCCAATTCTTTCCACTTTCTAGGAAAGAATCCTTTAAAGTCAGGTACTTCTAAGAAGGGATACTACTGGAAAAAGGGTCCACTTCATAAATCTGCATTTCAAATATTTGCTTCTAAAGAAAACATTCCTTAATGGGAAAACAAAACAAAACAAACAAAAAAAAAAGCCCACCTCTTCAGATTTTGCACTGGGGTTAGACGGAAGGTAAACATAGAAAGTTTAGATATGTGACACGAAGCAAAGACTTACATAATCCTTTTTTCTCCCATCTGTACAGGAAGAAAAGTACTTACTTTGAGAAATGAGTTTAACTTGGCAGTTGTACCCTTATACAGGGCAAAGCCTCTATAAAACCCTGATACACTCCAGAGATGTATTTTCTGTTTACGGAAATAGCAACTGAGGAAATGTGTCACATCATTACATCTCATCAAGGTCTTGGTACATTAGGCAGGAGCGTCTCCGTAAAGTTGCCAAGAAGCATATTATTTTCAAATGAAGAAGAAAAAAAATGACTCTCAGAAACAGAAACCCGGGAGGAGGGAAGATCAAAGCAGCACAGTAGAACATAAGAGGCTGGCAATGAGATGCTGTCTTCTGAGTGATCAAATCAGAAGAGAAAGATGGACAACATCTGGACACATCAAGAAAAGCAGGACCTATGTTTTCTAAAACTGTAATACATTTCATTATGCCCAGGCTGAAACTGCATAAGGCTACAGAACATTGACTAATTATTAACACTGCTGTAAAATGCGCGTTTTTGGAAAGGTTAATACTCTTTTTCAGCACATCTTTGAAACTGATCTGTGATTATCTAATTAGCAAAACTTGCATTGGTGCTGCAGACAAACAGGGTCTGGAATTTTGTATCAGAAAGATGACATGGCTGAAATGCTTTCTGGAAAGAAAGATTGTTTGGCGTCATGAATGCATTCCTTCCAACACAGAGTTTCTCATTTTCTATGATATTCCCCACTTACTTAAAACAGATTGGAAAGGAAAGCATGCACTTTAATGTGCAGACTACACTGTTTAAAGAACACACTATGGACACAGAAACTCTGACCAGCTTTCCTTTTTAACCTAGCAGAAGATATTTTCCTATAAAATTGAATAATCACTAGATTTTTACTGGGATACACAGAAGCCAAGAATCCTGCTTTCAGCCCAGCTTCTCAAGCTGTTCTTCTTTGCAAGGAGCAGTGGAAGAAGTCACTGGGCCAGAAAGAAGGAATATCTCTTCTTAACCTGTGCGTTAACATACTTATCTAGAAGGAGGATTTGTTCCTGTTGCAATAAGTGTTAGGGATATTTTATGCAGTAATTGCTGAGTGCACCCTTCTAAAGGGGAAAACCAGGAATTCTTCTGAGAGACAACACACACAGGATTGTGTGCTTTGGAAGAGAAGCAAATCTCAATCTCCCGTCAAATATCTGCACGCTAAATACTAGAAATGGAAAATGTAACCCCTAGTTCTACCTCTTAAAAAAAAAAAAAAAAAACTTCTAGGAGTTTTAAAAGACACAAATGATTAAGAATTAGCCCAACACACCGTCAGAGTCATCTGCTCCCATCCTTCAAGGGCACTGGCCTTCAGTCTTGTAGGACACACAGACTACAACTTAATTCATCATTAACAATTTTTTTTTTTTTTTATTGTAACATACAGCAAAGTGAGGCAAGGTACTATCAAGAATGTAGTATCTGGTTTTCAAGGGGTCTTGGAAATATAAACTAATGGGTAAAGTGAGACTTGGAACATGTGGCTTCATGCTAAAGACAGAAACAGTCAACCTCTAGGACTTGACTACATTATCAAATAATCAACTGTTAGCAAGCACTGGCATTGGTCAATTTTCAGGGGAAAAAAATAAATTAATAAAACAAACGAATACAAAGGATAAACAGACCAAAAATTCTTCTCCGAACAGCTCAAAGAGGACATACAATAGCACAGCATGTCAACTGGGGCCTGCAGGACACTCAGCACGCTCGCTTCAGCATATAGCGCAATGGTGTCCTTCATCGCAGTCTCAACAAATGAAACTTATCCCTCTGTTTTCTGATTGCACTAGTTCACATTTTTTTTTTTTCAGTCTGTGTATGGCTCTGTGTTTTAAAAGGAGAACAATTAAATTTAATTATCCTCTAGGAAAAAAAAAAAAGCTAAGGCTACAGCTTGCTTATGGCAACAATGAATATAGGGTGTCTGAATCTCTTTCCCTTACAACAGGGTAGCAGGCCTGACAACTCTGTAATTCCAGCAGCTTCCATCTGGCTCTACTGGAGAACAGTATCAACTCTATAAAACTGCTCACATCAGAAAAAATAAAAACCACTGTTTCTGGTAGGAAGTCCTTCTCCTGGTGAAATTCTAATGAATTTCAATTAACTTTTCTTGGATTTATGGAGTTTTCTTCTTTTATGGGTGAACTGTTGCTCTGCTGCATTATGTTATATCAAAATAATTTATTTACATTGCTATGAAGTCCTTTCATCTTTTTCTCTTGGCCAGACCAGGATGAAACACAGAAGTCTTTTTTTGTGAAACTTCAAGATTCTAACACTGAATAGATGTGTTGGGTGGGATGGGAGGGGGCAGGAAGTTCTTAAATTTAATATAAAACTTTATTTTAAAATAATAAATAAAATATATTGAGGTATTGATTTAGTCAAGACAATTGGTTTGTTCTCATTTCTGTTCAATACCTTGACTCACTAATGCAAATGAATTCTTTTGCCACACAGGGTGGGTCACTTTAAGGAAATATTTTTTAAAAGCCTCAGACCCTGATTTTGGAGGCCTGATTTTTAGATGTCAACCTTGACATAAAAATACACACACACGCAGACACACACACAGACACAGGATGATGCTGGGCCAGCTTTAGACAGTTGCATCCTTGTCTAGTCTGGTCACCTAGACCTCCTTCATAGTCAAGGTAAAGAAGTAGACACTTGAGGATGGGATTCCTCTCACGCAAACCAAAAGGAAATTATCTCCATTGAGCACACAGACAGCCCAAAATTTACCCAAGATGAACCTTCCAGTTGTTCCTTGTGCAGGATCCTTCCAATGCAAACTCAATTCACACATTGATGTTGATAGCATTTCTAAAAAGGTCTTCAGCATTTCAGCCTGGAAATCATCAAAATAGAGCATTTAAAAAATAGAAATCAGCTGGTACTCTTCAAAAACATTAGCTTAGCTTTTGAGTGGATATAGACCAAAGCCTTCTTTCCTTAGAAGCAGAACTGACTTTTCACCTCTCCATGTTTCATATTTTAAACTTTTCTCTGGAGGATGCCTTTTTTTAAAAAAAAAAATATTTTTTTACATCCAGTTTTAACTGGGTTGCACTAGGCTTGATGCTCACCTTTCAGTGTAGCATTTCATAAGCATAAGCATATAGCTGCAAGGGAAAAGAAGGAATTCACAACTCCAAGTTATTGTTGTATATCCTATCGACATCATGAAAGATATACAGAAGACCCAGTTTAGAAAAATCATGAAGCTACTTGCACCATCTGAATTGTTATAATGAAATAAATGTTTATTTTTTTAAACAGCTGCTTCATGGGACTTATTTCAAATCAACAATTCTCTTAAGATTTTTTTAAAAACAGTGAGTGAGGTGAATGCATATTTGCCTCAATTCACTTCTTTAGGTAGTCAGTGTTCAGTGCTCTCTCCCTTTTCATAAAGACATTAGAATTGGGCGTATGAAATCTGTGAAAGTAAAATAAGGAAGTATACTTTGTATACTCCCATAATTCTTAAGTTTCTCATAAATGGCACGGAAAACCAAATTCAAAATCCAGATAAGAATCTCTTCTTTGTATAGCTGACTCCTGAATTTTATATGATCTGTCTTTACAGGAGTGTTGGCATTTTCTTCCCTACCCAAGCTTCTTTATTAAAAAAATAGAACACTTTCCATTCCTCAAAATTCTTTGTAAGCTTTCATTAAAAATAATAACAGAATACATAATAACAGAAACACTAACAGAATAATCCTTGCTACCTTAAAACAATATCTATAGAATATAAAAATGGAGATACGGTATTAAATTCTGTAAAAAAAAATCACTAGGGTACATCGATTTTTTCAACCAAGAGTTACTAACTTTATGACATTTCTTTATTTTCCAATTAAGTTCTGAATAGCTAAATATTATATACATACACACATTTACATATGGGCACCTGACCAGTTTGTTACATCTAGGATGAAAAAAGTGATCCTCTTAGTTGATTTAAGTTTTACATATTGAACACGGCTGTTGATTTTGACTCTTGCACATCTGACAACTTCTAAATAATTATTCCTCCTTTTCTATTCTTTGCTATGTGCTCTGCCTGTATTCCAAGTCAAACAGGTAACTTCTGTAACTTGTTACAGTACACAGAAGAAAATAAGCAATTATGTTTGTTTTTTCTTTCTTTTTTATAAAAATCACTAACCCATGCGTATTTTTGGATAGCACTGAAGTACACTTTGTTTATAAATTTGCTTGTGAGCACTTAAGGTAAAATAATAGACTACTTAATAATACAACAATTTATAATTTCCTGGATGACATGTTTCTTCTTTGAAGGCAAAATAAACATTTCTATTGACTTCACTGGGAACAAAACTGCATTTGAAGACTTAACATAATCAAAGAAGATGGACATGTGTCAGATGGAATAAGAAATGGTCACTGTGCTGTTCTTAGCTGCAAAGCCAAACAGAAATCAGCACTGTCAACTGACCCCTCCCGAAAATAAAGAAATGTTTTCTCCTTTTATTTATTTTATTTTTGTCTTTCTTCACAGGGCAAGAACCCAGTGGATTATATTTTTATTCATTTCAAAGAAGTCAGAAAAGCACCAGCACCACCCCTCTTCTCCGTTTATGCAAGACCACATATTCCACAGAATGTCATCCACCCCAGAAACAATCAAATGATGCTTATTTTCTGAAGGTATTAGTTTTGCAAAATAAAGGTATTACTTTTTTAAAATAAAAACATACATGCACACACACACTTCTCAGTCAGAAGTGTTGACTTTCTTGTTGTTTTTTTTCCCTAAACACTGAGAAAGCCCTGTGAACACTGAGCACAGGACCTGGGCCTGAGAAAGGTCAAGGCTGTTCTAAATGCAGAGGCAGCAGAGTTCCACCAGAGTTCAAGATTCCACATCCTTTGCTCTCCCACACCCAATATAAATTTTGAATATTTTAGATAAGCTTTTTGGAACTAAGGTTAATGAGCCTCGAGGTCAAAAACCAATAGAAGCCAACAATACCAAATCAAACAATTATTTATTTTCCTGTGCTCTCCAGTTTTTCCCCTAAAAAAGATGACTTTTGTAAGTCCAAATCTAAACCATTTTACAGCCTATTCTTCCCAAGATGAATGTTATGTGCATACACACCACAGTACAATCATATCCCCATCTATGAGGCACATGGTTTCTGTTTGATTTTTCTAAGCTATGATCAAGATGCTGGTATACTCTGTAATTAAGAATAGCAAAATCCTTCCTGCCTCAGAAAGGCACAACCTTCACTGGAAAGGTAGTACCAATTAGAAAAGAGTGGCATGTAGAGAAAAGATGCACTGCAAGCAAATTGAATACTTATCATATGCTTGGAATACATAGTAAGAAGAGTTATAAAAGTTCAAGATTCAGGGCAACAAGCACTTTAATGACTATTACTATTTACAGAAGTTCAGCAAAGGACTTGTCTGTTATTGCTTGCACCTACCAAGATTGTTTGCTAAATGTCTCCTTTGCTACTGTGACTGTTTTTTCAGTAGTACCTCACCATGCTAGAATGTTAAATGAAATATCAGTGGAAATGAGAGGGCACAAGATTTACCCAAGCGGCCAATGAGTTCTGGGAGAATGAACAAATCCCCATTCTTCATCAGATCACAGTGACAAGGAAAATATACTTTTTCAGGAAAAACTTTCTATGGAATTACAAGGGGAACACATTTAAAAATAAATACAGTAATCGCTTGCTGTGCTAAACAGAACTTACAAATTTGAATGTGCAATTGTAATGCAGACTATTCTAAGTTGCACAGATCATGCCATATACCCAACCTCCTCTACTTACACTTAAAGGAAGTTTCTGTACCTGTGCTAAAAGTTAAAACGAATAGTATTGGTAACAAAGCATTTAAAAACATGGTAAAAAAAAATAAATACACACACAAAAAACCTGAAAAGTTACCACTTAAAGTCTGCTCACAGGACCTCCATTGCAAGACAGAAGGATAGGCAAGCCTAAAAACTGTAGCAGATCCCAGTATTTTACAACAGTGGACACATCTTGCCTTAACTATTTCTTTAGATAAAATTTTCAAACTCTCTTCCAAATAACAAGTGAGGCATTGGCTCCTATGGTAGCTGTCCAAAAGTTAGAGAACTCTAGTACCCTTAAAACTTTCTCAAACTATCCTTTTGGCTCGTGTTTTCCATCATGATTTTGATATTTTTTGTTGTTTGTTTGATTGTTTTTGGCAGGGGAGAAGCTTTTGCAGTTTCAAACTGGGTGAAGAGGAACCCCCCTCCCACCACCAAAACAAAGCATTTTATTGGAGGGGAAGAGGAGGGAGGACTTCTGAAACCTGCTACGCTATCAAAGAGGGATTTGAAGTTTGCAGGAAGCAGCAGTATCCTATGCATTGGAAACACAGGGACTCTGTAGCTCCCTTGAAACTTCTCACAAATCTCACACAAGCAGTTTCCCACAAACAGGCTAACTCCCAAACCTTGCACATGTTCAGTGCAGAACTTGTTCGTATCTCCAGGAACTCCTACCTGGACACATGCTCAGGCCTTTCACAGATGCTGCTTGGGCTGCAGGCTAATAAAGTGATCAACAGACTTCACCAAGAGACCGTCCTGGATTCCTCCTGCAGTTTGCCCTACCATTGACTGTAGGACAGAACTAAAAGAGTGCTCAGATGGTCTCCACGAAATTCTCAGTACTCCTGCTACTGAGTAGCACAAAGCAGCAGCAAATCATTTTGGTTGCAGAATGGCAATTTTTGCCATTTCTGCAACAAGATGACTGGGGGCACAAAAAAGGACAGCACAAAGATGAACCAAAATGGTTCCCACCCACCTCTGTTTGGGAGGCATGGCGCTAGGAGGCAAAGGAATATGCAAGAAAAGCACTTCTCCATGCTTGTGATGGTCTTCCACTGGTTTCTTAGGCATCACATCCTGGCTCCTGAGATGATTGAATATTTTTCTATCTATCTGACATAGCATGGCTGTTTTCATGGTCACAGTCACATATTTGTAGTGGAAAGCAAAGTATTCTCACAGTCTTTTATCTTCTAAGAGAGAAAGGGAAGTTGACTAATGAATGCAGACAAGAAATATATCCTAGAAACAGCTAGGTGTACCAGTGATACAGGTCAGTTCCAGAGGACTAGCTGAGAACTTAATACACTTCATACACTGAGAGGTATCCTTACAAAGCTAGGTCATGTCACAGTAGAATCTGAATAAGCACATTTCATGATATACCCAACAGATTACTTTAAGGATGTATTTAAAAAATAAATTCACTTGTAGTACTAGACTCCTAGACATTTATAATTTTTTTCAATAACTTGAAGAAAATATGTATATGTATCCTTGCACAACAGACTATTCTTATTTCTCCTCTCACTGTTCTGTAAAGAGGTCAAATTATTTTCCAAACTGGCAAATGAGATGCATTAACACCCTCATGACCATTCATATACAAAACTGGACAGAATGACTGTACACATTACATTTGCCCTTTCTATCAGAAGCAAGACTTTTGATCCTTTCTTTTTGTATAAAGAAAAACATATACATGCTGTCTAAGGGAGATATACATAAAAAGACACTGAGCACTTGGATATTTTGTAAGAAGTTAAGAATAGCCTTGTCCTGAACTCACATTAACCGCTAAAAATTAGGAGAAACTCCGGCCAAGTTAACTCAGTATACACGGAAACAGCATATAACCCCAAATGTCTCCAACTCTTACACATGGAAAAATATCAAACTGTTGGAAATGCTCAAGACAGATTTTTGTTATATATTTTAATAACAAGCTTTGGAATTAGAACTACTGAAGTATAAAACATTACCATGCTCAGTTTGCCTCCTTTGCATCTTCTGATCCACTCTCAGCCATGAATTGCAAAGCCTCATGGAGGCACTGTAATTAGCATGCTTCCTTCCTGTCTGGAATCATGCTGACTTTTTAAAGGGAAGTGCAAGGCATTCTTCCACTTAGAATCGAATGTAAATTGTATAATTTATTAATTATTTTAGTAGCACTTGATATTTATTTTAATTAATCTGTAAGTCAGACATGAACACTGGGGAGTAACAGCAGGACATCAGGAGTTGTTCTTTATTTTTTTGCTTGAGAAGATTTTTAATGAAAAAAAACAACAGTGAAGTGCCTTATGAGTCTGCTAAACAAAGTTCAAGTTAGATTAAACCTTCTATGGCGGATGTTTCCAAACAAAAGTTTCTGAAAGTGATACCTGCATGAGTAGGCCAAAAAATAAACAGCATCAGCCTCACTTCATCACAACCCTCCCAGCATCGCTGTGCAGGGCATGCCCGGACCCGCAGGCTCTGGAGGATGGCGATGAGGAAGATTGATCAGACCCCATCTTCCTGCAACTCCTTCCCCGTCTCTCCATCACAGCCTCCTGGTGCAAACCATAGCACCAAGAGCCTCCTGCACCTACCTGGGGAACTCGCAGCTAAACTACAGACAGTATGCCCAGCTTTCTCCATGGAAAGAGTAATCTTGGAGAGCAATAGATGTGCACGCTGCTTTGAAACAAGGAACTACCTTCCCTAGTCAGAAGTCCATGAGGTAGCCGAGCTCGAGCAGACTGACATACTGATCAACTGTTTGCTTTAGCTGCAAAATGGCAATTGCTTTGCCCCTTAAAACATGGAATTACTTGCAGGATTTCCAAAATTTAAATGCATGTCTACCAACCCATGCAAATTACAAAGATGTCTACCAGTTTTTACATGTACTTATTAAAACTTATTTGTCTGCATTTGGCCTCTAAAGGTACCAAGTACAGCAGCACAAAGGTCACGTTTCTGGGAAAAAGCAGGCCTTCTTAAGTTAACTAAATGATATAAAAATAGCAAACAGACATGTCTAAAAATAGTGTTTTGTTTTGTTTTTTAAAGATAATAATAAATCTGCTTAAATATTTTGGCTACACATGACCCTAAATAAATCACTTTGTGTTGTGTTTCATATCCCCCATCCATCAAATTGAAGCTGGAATGCAAAGGAAGAAGAAAAGGGTGATTTTTGTATGTCTTTCATGCTAGGAGCATTCAGGAGCCTGTAACATAAATAGGATCTGCCCTGCACTTGCCAGGAACACAGGGTTAGCCTAAACTACTGCAGCTTGCAGGATGGGCACTCAATTCTCATCACCTACTCCATTTATTCAAGGGGTAACAGTTGCTTCAAGCCTTTCTGATTTGCCTCTTAGTATAGAGGGGATCAGTGGTACAGAGTCTGCTTCTCACAGGTGGGAACGCAGTGGCACCCAGTGACAAGTGGCAAGCAGACCAATTGCTGCTTTCTTGAGTTGCACCCAAATACCAGCATGTAGCATTCAGGCTGCAACTGCATCTCAAGGCTTTACACAACTTCAAACACTACATATCCCTAACACCTATGGCTGCATCCCTCCAGAAGCCTCCTCTCCACAAAGACAATAACAACATAAAATTAACATGCAGGTCATCGTATCTTTTATTCTATTTCTCTATATGAAGTGAAAGTATGCAAAGTAATCAAAGACAGGTACTTAAAATGTCATGGGTTGCTCTGCAAATCCCACCCATAACTTTCAGTTTATAGTCTCTGACCATTTTGAAAAGGAGTTCTTTTTCTAATCAATGTATTCAGTGCTAAGGTGGGGAGAGAACAACTACTTTTCACAAGCAGGCAGTAGGAATGCCACTTTCAAGGTCATGATCCAGCCACAAAGTTACAGAACACAAACACAGTAACATAACTTTCCTTTTCATAATTGTTTCCTGAACCTGCTTGGCCACTCTGAGTTCATGTCATCATTTCCCTTTTTTATATGCCTTGCTGCTTTGCACATTTCAGTGAATCTTCACGGACAGTATCAAACACAGACAATATAATGGGAATTAAAGCTCTTTGAAAGGCTGTGCCCTGAATTCAATTAACAATATCACGAATCTGGTAGCTAGCTAGCAGCAAGTGGGAAAAAAACAAAACAAAACAAACAAAGAAAATATAGAATTACCTGAGAGTTTAAAGATGAATAAAATACTACCTAAATATCTTTTTTCTCCTTTTTTTTTTTCCTTCCCCAGCTCCTCCAGTACTGATAATGACAAAGTAACTGCATTGTTTTGAAGCTTAACGTTAGCATTCTGTCAGGTAGAGAAAGGAAAGTAATGTGATGTCCATAACCTCCACGAGGTAAATTCAGCCTCATCACCTTGCAGCTCAGCTTGGACTGGAGCCACGTCCAGCTGCAAGAGCCAACCTCAGCAATACAGACCTTGCCAAAGGAGGCCGCCCTTGGGAGAAAGACCCTGCTCGCCTGAACCCCTCAGCACCAGCTGCCCCTGAACCAGGCTGGCCCCATCCGCACTGCAAGTGGTGGGCATGGCTCTCCTGCGGGCCTTGCCCAGCAGTAAAACGACTCAACGGAGTCGAAATAACACGACAAGGGTCATAGTCCCCCACTGCTTGATGCCAAGTCTCCGGGTGCTCCAACAGAGCTGGATGATTCCATAAAACAGAGGAAGGGAAATGGCGCTGTGTTTGCAGCCGCCTCCACCTGAAGACACACTCCCCACCTAGAAGCATGCCTCAGTGGAGGGTAATAAAAACAACCAAATTTAGTACCCTGCCACTCTATAAACGTGTCTCCTAAGTAGCTTTCAAGGCAGGGCTTATGACTCTCAAACTTACAGTGGAGTTTCATGACTGGAACCGGATCAGATTTCGGGAGCCACTCACCAAACTGGAGTCATTCCCAAAAGAAATCGATAGTTGCAATGTGGAACACCCCCGAGAGAAGCCATTTTTAGGCAAGTGATCCAGGATTAGCTGGAACAAACTGGACTGGACCTAGCACAAATGAGACCAGCTAATAAAACCAGGCATGTACCACACGAATAGCCTGCTATTACTTAGTTTATGAAAGTCATTTTTTTTCTCTCCTTTGTGGCAGTCTAGCTTGGGCATGGGGGATAATACACTGAACTGGCTAGAGTGTTGAAAGGGGAGCTCTGTATGTAATACATTGCCAGATAACGTCTTCACTATATCTAGGAAGTTCCCAGGGGCACACACCTGTTTTGTATACAGGAAAATCAGTCCGTTTCTGGTAAAAACATCTTCTTAACTCTAAGGCATTGATGGAAAAATGAACTCTTCGGCTGGAAAGAATTTCTAAAGCTCTGCAGTATTAACACACTAGAAGGGGTAAAAAAGCTTAGATGTAATTATTACCAGTAGGTGGTATGCATTAACTACTATTTTCAAACCAGCGGGTTATTCAGCAGCTTTAGAAACAATAAAACCCTCAGGAATTGAAGAAAAAAAAAAGTTAAAAAAATCACTAACAAATCTTATGCATTTGTGATAAATTGCAATTATAAAGAGGCTTTCATGCTGGGAATAATTAGCAACATACCTCAACATTATTGAATATCAATGAAGTTAAGAATGCTCTTCATGAAAGAACAATACAGAGGAAGGAAGTAGCCAAATTGTATTTAAAAGCAGGCAAGAGGAATTTAACTGCAGAAAAATTGCCAGATACAAATACAACGGGTTCACTTTGCAGCATTTCTTCAAACCAAGATGTACACTGAACATGCAGATGATACGAAGCTGGGGGGAGTAGCTGACACCCCATAGGGCTGCGCTGCCATCCAGAGGGACCTGGACAGACTGGACAACTGGGCGGTGAGAAACCTCATGAAATTCAACCAG
>JAWLRI010000720.1:2618911-2636897 GCA_034781795.1 Crypturellus tataupa
GTGCAGGGGGGTTGGACTAGATGACCTCTAGAGGTCCCTTCCAACCTTAGGCATTCTATGATTCTATGATTTTTGTCATTCAAATTTGTCTCTAAAGCGTGCTGGCTGTTATTTAAAAGGAAAATGCTTCTCACCAACCAGATGTTATTACTCTAAGTTGGATACTTGGTGAATGAGTATTTCAAGTGCGGCTATCTATAAGCATCTGCTAAGACTGTAAAGCAGACACATGCAACAAGTACTGAATTAACACAAAGACATTTCACTGCTACACATTTGGATAAATAAGGTAGCTTGTTCAATCCCTGCTCAGTGCAACAACAAAAGATATTTTCTTGGATTGTTATCTTTATATTAATCATCAAATCCAGGTTGTATTTCCTAAGGATGCCCTAATAGATACAATAATTACTTTCCAAGTTTGCCAATGCTAGTTTCTCAAGATTGTTTTGATTTTCATAATATACTGCTTGTTTTATTTAATAAATGGGACAGAAGACATTACTTAAACAAGACTGGGAAAATTTAAACAAAAGAAAATGCTGTACAAATATCAAACCTCCAAACCTACAGTAAACTAAACAATTTTTTTTAAAAAAAATCTTACTCTACATTCAGTAGATGCCTTGAAAATTTCTTCCAAATTGTCTCAGGAAGAGCCAGGAATTTTAATATGGACCCCCTCAAAGCTAAGCTGATGCCATTAACACTTGGCTGGCATGTCCAAACTACACAATAAACAAAGCAAAAGAATTCCTAGCAATAGGTCAACTCCCGCACGAGGACAGCAACATTTTTAATGATTCAGAAAAGGCAAAAGGTTCAGTACATTTTTCTTCTATGCTTGGAGAGAAGCAGGATGACATACTAGTATCACCACAGGATGATGAACTACATTCCAATCCATTAGTAACTATGGAGGCTGTTAGACAACATCTACCAGAAATAAACATTCTTAAAATTAGTATATTCATAGTATATTCATTTAGTCAGTTAAGAAAAAAATTGCAGATGACTTCTCTGGTCTACCTGCAACCAATTCAAATCAGCCCAACATAAATTTCATACGAATTGCAGAAAGTTAGAAGTCTATCTAAATTCTAAAAGGATAAACTAGGTGTAAGCATAAAACCAGTGCTTAAAAGTCACATCACTTGGCTGAACATCAACACGGCACGAAGTATCGAGAAAAGGTCAATCAAGTCCTGACTAATTGGCATGAGCTGTACTCTTGGATCAGCAAGTCCAAGTTGACCCACAAAATGAAATAAAAATTTGACTTCATTTGTGTTTTATATGTCTATATTAACAGGCAGCACAGCCACACTCAGAGAGGGTCACAGGGTGCTGAGGGTCTCGTGTCCACACTACTTAGCCCGTGAGTGGAAGAGGTGACAAAGAGGATATTGTGGACTTGCTGGAGCTGCTTTCATGGCCCAAATGCCTCTTCGCAGTTGGCAGCATGTTCGTTATGCTCCCTGGCAGCATCTTCAGGTCACTTCACTTGAAAGGAATCCAGCTCACCAGCCCCAAGGCAGTCCGATGCTTATAAACCAATGCTGACGAATAGGTCAGCATCTATAAACCAATGGTCCCTTTCTGACTTTAAACATAAGACTATGAAAGCTCTATATAATTAACAGTAAACAGTTATTATAACTGATAAGAAACAACTGCTTTTCTAATTAATTTTAACTGAAATGGAGGCTACTCAACACTGCAGAATAAAAATAAAGGTGAAAAATATCAGTGACTTCAACCACTGATGCTTTATGTATTTTTATATCAAGAAAATCAGATATTTCCTACTGGAATATAAAGCACTAACCAAACCAAGAAGAAACCATACAAGCCTTTGAAACAAAAGTTCGAAACCTATTATCTGATATTATAAGCAAGTTAAAAAACAAAACGAAACAACAAGAAAAACACAAGCATGCACATAAGAAATGTAATTGCCAACATCTACTTTAGATCGAGAAGACCCACCCTAGATGCTGCATTATCAGCTACTCCTGTTAGCCCTAAAACATGACATTACATAAATCCTGCCAAAACATCTAATACAATATAAATCGATACAAGCATTTTTAAAAGGTCAAACGCAGGTCGTGTAATAAGAAGAGGTGGAAGGAAAGGACACAGAACCCTCTTCTCAAGACAGTGGAACTAGGCTTTTACCAGCTCGATTGAGTGCTTGTGTAAAATAGCATCATTTTGCAGAGGCTAATCTTTCACTGCTTACAAAGCAGCACAGGAGAACTACAGATTCCCAATGTTTTGACAGTCAGGCTATATGCAAGCAAGCCTGTATCCTAAATATTTAACTTTCAGGACTGCTTTTATGACTTTTCACTAAGATAATACAATCCTGCTTATGTGGTTTCTCTTCCTGCACATAAGTTCATATAGTTATTTGCATGTAGTTACAAATTAGCATGAGCAGCTTTTCAAATTCTATCTATGAACACTAGTCATGTGAATTTGGAAGACAGCCATGACTTGAAGAAGTAGAGAATTAAAAACTGGGTAAACTCATCTGTTTAGTGTATAGGAAAAGCATATTATTGTAATAATGCTCAAATTAGAACTAGATAAACAACATTTATCTACATTTCTGCCTAGCACCAGCAGCACTGCAATCATAAATCCAAGCTCTTTATGGTTGTATTATGAGAAAGAGAAAGATTACATTCCTGAAAAAGCAAAACAGGCAGCCGCCTTTGTTTTAATGCTCTTCCTGAATAAAACTTAAGGACGTCTATCCCTACTGCCAACTATGACAATAAATTTGTCATACTTCACTGATTTAGTGTATCCAGACAAAAACAAACAATTCTGGTAGAAAGCATATTAGGCCATATTATCACACCTATTTATAAAAGCTTTATAAAACCTAAACTAAAAAAATAAATTGTTTTAAGAACAGCATACTAGGGGATGAGGTGTTCTGAATTGCTAAAATAAAGCATCTTGCAGGACAGCTTAAAGTATAGCATCTTACAAGAGATAATTTCTTATGATCGGTCGACTTTTTTAACAACACACAGGACAAACTGAATCTTCTCCACCAGCCTTTCCACCTCATTCAGCAACTACTGGTACAAACTTCCAGATCATCAAGAAATTCTCTTTCTTTCCATCACCACAAAAATATTGCTGCACTCACCTGCAGGGACATCCTGCTCCTCTTCACTTTCTCACTCTTCAACCTTTATGCACTCCCTGCTTGCTCAATTCTGTTCCTCATCCCTCCAAGCAGCTCAGACCTGTGCTTGTTCATTTACTCTCTATGAAGGAGCAACCACCTCCTCTCCTTCAAGGCTTGCCAGAAACAGCAGCCATCCTTCCTCCTTCCTAGGCCTATCTTCATTAATAAATACCTCACCTACAGTAACTTCCTAACAGCTACTAAGTAGTTCTGCAATCCACAGTAGAAAGGAAGAACTGTAGAAATAAAGACAATCACCAATACCTTGGGATCTTTTAAAGGTGTAAAATTTGAGAAATAAAAAAAATACCTGGAGAAAGCATGGAGAAATCTGCTACAGTAAAAATGTGACAGGTTTTTATAATGTGTAAAAAGTAAATACGTAAATATGTTAGGCTGTGCTCACACTTTAGAAGAACCATTAATACTCGCCTACCCTTAAAAATGGCTGTTGTTTCAGCCAGCATACAAAAGTTCTACAAAGCATTAATGAACCCAGAATGCGTGGTATGATATGTAAACATGGTAAAAATTTGCACATGCTTTACAATACGTGCACTTGTCATAGGCACTTCATATGTGCATACTGCATATGCACTGTAAGCCAGCACAGACACACGCATGCACACTGCAGCCTCTGGGATGGTTACTGCTCTTTGCAATCAACAGGCATCTTGAAATCCGCAGGTATTGCAAGACACAAGGGGTGGAAGCTATTTCACTTTCTGAATGCTAAAATGATAGTTCTGACTTATCCCTTTACTGGAAAGATAACATTCTGCTCTGTATTATCTTACTCAGCGTGAAACTTCAGACAAATTTGTTTGCCCTTGATGTACTTGTGAAGGAAAGGAACAGCTTTGGCTTTAACATTAGCAGTGAGCATAAATATTAACTACAGCATATTAATCAAGCAAGCAGTTTAAGAACAGATGATGCTATGGGCTGTCTCAAGAGCAAAATCCCGGGGTAGGGTCAAATTAGGATACAGATATGTCACGCCTGTATCTGCAATACCCCTTACTGAAATGAGGCAGTGTCAGTGCCTTTTAAATATTAATAATATTATACTGATTCAGTTCTCCAATCCAAATCCCTATATGATTTAGTGAACCCTTAAGGGTGCACAAGCAATTTTACCACCTAGGGAGAGCCACTTGTTTCAGGTGCTGTTTCTGTCATCTTAAACTTATCTTGAAATCTTGACCTCTAGCATGAGACGTAAGTGCTTTTGAAAACTACATTTTAGACTTTGCAGTCCCAGAATAAAGCAATTTGAAAACATTAAATCTTTATCATGGCAGAGTCAAGTATTAAAGTGTAGGTAGAGCTAAGAAAAAAAAAAAGATACAAAAATGGCCCTTGCTTCCTGATATCTCCTGATATCTGCGAGTGATATCCTAACAAATACATTTTAACTGTGGACCCTTTTCCTTCCACAGCTTAGAGACAGAAGGGCAGGACACTGCTATCACACATCAGCAATATGCCAAGGAGGCTCTAAACGCACCACCTTCTCTTAGGAGGAAGATAAAACAGTTTTGATCGTTCAGACCAAAAGCCAACGTTGCCCCTCTGGAAGTCAAGAAAATAGGTTTGACTAAGCAGATTTGGCTTGGAAGTCACTGAGAAAAAAAAAAAAAAAATGTAGTGCTCCCAGCACGTCAGCTTGACAGGGTCACTTTGTTTTTCTGACCACAATTCTACTCTAAACCTAACCTTTCAACAGCTGCTCAGTTTCAGCCATCAATCCCACTACTGTTGAAAAGCAATAGTAAAAACATGCATTGACTTGAATGGGAACAGGATGAGACTCTAGATAGCACTTATAAGGGATGCTCTTGACACACAAAATAATGACAAAAAGTCTCAGTATGATTTAGGCAGGTGGGAGATAGCCCTGTTGACCCAACTCAGATCACTAAAGACCTATATCAATTTCTTTGCTGTCCAGGATACAAGGTGGGGGTATATATATTTTTTTTCATGAACTAGGGCAAGAATTTGATAGGAGTCTAAGCCTCCTCTACCACAGGTTGAATCCCAAATGCCAATTTTGTAATTTTTTTCCACAAGGTGGAAAAATCTTCAAGTCTTAAGCACAGCCCAGTACACCCAGGCCAGCCCAGTGATTTATTCACATCAGCCCTTTTTTTTTAAGTGGGATATCGGTGACTTCAGTCATCTAAATATTTTTAAATGTTATCTTTATCCAAAACACTTGTTACAGTATTCATATGAGGGATAAAATAACTTTGATGACAAGTTTTGTGGTTTATTTCCATATGAACCAATGTGCAATTTATCTTTATTTCTGTTAATAAAGAAGTCAGACATGTAAAACTGGGAAAGAAAATAGCTATTCAGGTAACTTCATGAGTGTGAAGAGACAGACATAAATGCATGTAAAGAGACAGAGATAAATGCACAGAAAAGTCAGTGGCTGTACCTTTTCTCTCAAACAAGGAATGCTGAATGTATCATTTCTAAACCTTAAGCAATGTCCTAGAAGTTCCATGGTCTTTTTAGATTAAAAACTACTTTTGCTACTTGCAATGCATAATAGGCAAAAAAAAAAAATTTTTTTTTTTGAGGGAGGGCAGTTTCTTCCTGATTTGATCCTTTCCAGCAACATTGCTGGTGGCTAAGTAGGAAGCTCAAAAAAAACCAAATGTGCACCTAAGAATATATTAGGTATGCAACATCCGTGCTCAGCACCTATTCCTTACCAGCCCCTAAGTTAGTTGACATAGCCACAGAACTTGTTCTTTATCAAATTCAGACAACCCCACTCCACTTCCTAGTTATATTGAAAACATTTATTTGACTCCATTAAGTGGAACAGCAACATTGTAATGCACATCTTCAAGGTGCAGAGCCTCTAAGCTTTCCTGTTTCATTGCCCACTGGTTAACAGATGGATCCTGAGAGACCAACAGACTTCAAAAGGAAAGCCAACTTTCAACGAGATAATCAATTCTTACACAATTTCCAAATTCAAATATGCAATACCTTCACTGTGGCAGAATGTTAATTCTGCCACAAAAATCGTCCTTAAATAACATGTCAAATGGATGCCTTACCTATTTGGTTTACCTGCTCTAGCAAATCCATTCAGGAACCCCTTCTGGTCTGTTGGGTTTTTCCTTTTCCTAAATCTCTTTGAACTGTGTAGCTCTCGCAGAGACAAGGAGACTCTTCCCACTGCCCATACTCACCTGTCCAGGGCAGTAACTGGTTTGCTGTATACTCATTAAAACTCCATGCAGAATTTGAACTAGTTAAAAAATAACAAATTTAGGATGACAAGAACTGGTTGAAACTTGCTATTTACAGGACGCAGATACTTGCTGACAAATGTGTTTCTATTATTCTTTCCACTGCTGCTTCTTGCAGTAGAAGGCTCAATAGCTGTGAGCACCTGAAGCATCTATAACAATTCAAGATTCAGATGTTAAATCCTGAGGTACTTTTTCCTCACAGTCATAAGCCTCATTAGTGTCTTTGCAATATCCTCTGTAGTGGTATATACCTGGGGCACATTCCTGTTTGTGAATTCCACAATCCTACTGCTGCCTTTAATTATTTTTTTACTACTATTATCCTCACTATATGCCCGAGAATAAAGTAATTTATAAATTTCTCTTGACAGTCTATGCACAAGAGCCTCTCATGGCAAAATGAGGTTTCCACAGAATGGCTGAGTAATAAAAGTTACATATTGCCCTCAAGATAAGAAAAAAAAAAAGACATAAAAGTTTTGAGGGAAGATACTGCATTTTTCATTTTTCATCTCTAAGACAGAAAGATGCAAGATCTCCTACGCTGTACAAAAATAAATAAATAAGATGTTTTTCAGGGCCTCACAGTTCAGTGAATTTTAATGAAATGGCTCCTTCTGAGACCATAGCAATAAGACATTGTTCTAAAGGACCACTATCATGTCAAATTTGAGTCAAACCAGTTCCTGCAAAATTTCAGACCAAGAAAAATATTCCATCTCTTTTGTTTTAATTCCAATGCCAAAAATTGCTTCTAACTAAGTAACACCAAGTTTGAAATGCTCGCATTCTCTGCTGCACAAGCAAAACAAAACCCCCAGTGAGAACTTGAAAGTAATGCTAGCCATACTAGACTGTAATAATTTCCATTGCCCAAACTGAGAAAAATTCAAAATGTACATAAACAGCATAATTATTAATAGTAATTTGGAACATAAAAATACACATTTGAATCTGAGTTTTTATCTACACATAAAACGTAACCATAATAACTACTTGCTACAGTTTTTATCTTGAGTTGAACTGCATGTCTGAATCCTTATCGCAGAGTTTAAGTATCTTACTTTGATTGAACTATACTTAGTAACACATTAACTAGCATTAAATGAAAATATGGTACATTAAATTAGAAAAACTATCCATAAAAATTAAAATCAAACTGGTGTTTTTAAAGTCAGAAGGCTTATTAAAAAAAAACCTTAGGGTGATAACTCTCAGCTTTCCAAAGACAATTCTTCTGAGAAATGTTGCAGCACTCTAGTTAGAATGACATACTGTAATACACAAATAATTCTATTCTGCATGAAAATTCGACGGGACTATTTTAGTGGGACACTATCCTATTAGCACAAGTGAAATCACACCGCTGTATTATCACTTGTCTAGTCTGGCAGGTAGGTTTGAGTTTGTTCAGCACCTTTTCATATAAATTACACCTTGCAGTAAGAGTTCCTTAAGGCATTCCTAAGGTCTTTAAAATATGTTTTTATTAACATAATTAAAATGGAATATACTTAAAAGGACATGTAAGTAAGCTTATTAAAAAAAAAGTTTCTACAAAGCTAAGCTTTTGTATTAATTTAAAATGTTTCTTTTTCTCTTTGGACAATCTTGCATTAACTAACACTAAATGAAAATATGGTACATTATGTATGATATTATAGAAGAAAAAGAGAGCGAAAGTAGATCAAGTGTGGTCCAATCCCTTATAATCTTTTCCATATAATTTATATTTAAAGGGAGTCTTCTTTATTCTACATGTTGCAGTTCTATATACAGATATAGCATTACATTCCACTAAAAATTACTACAAGCACTCTCAGATCTAACAGTAGTCACTTCAAGTGAATATGTAAGCACAGTAAGTAACAGTGATCAGTATATTTTGCATTTGTCATACTTTTTATCAAAACAGATTTTTTATTTTAATCAGTATATTGGAATGATAGAGTAGTTGAGGTTGGAAGGAGATCATCTGGAGATCACCTAGTCTAACCTTTGAAAATGGTTTCTAGAAGGATTTGATCCATCACCTTCCCAGGGATCAAGGTGAGGCTGATCACCTTGTAGTTCCTCCAATCCTTATTCTTACTCTTTTGGAAGTCTGAAACTCCTTTGTTACTTGTGGGTGCATCCCATCGGATCCCCATAGACTTTGGTTTGCCTTGCAGATTTACATGCTTCCTTACTAGATTCCCCTTCATCAAGGGTAACCTCTCCTTGTTCTGGACTTTTCCCTATGTCTTAGGGTCCTGGGATTCCTGAAACCAAGTCTTATCAGAAAAGAGCAAAGCAAAGAAGGCAATGAGTACCTCAGCCTTTCTCATGTCTTCTGTCAACAGTTTTCCTGCCCTAATCAGCAACAGGCACATGTTTTCCCAAGTCTTTCTTTTGTTGCTGACATACTTGAAAAAGCTTTTCTTGCTACCTTTCATACCTTCACCAAAGTTAACCCCAAAAGGAACTTTAACTCCGAAGCGTACTATCCTACTTGGATAGTATCTCTGTATTCTTCCTCTCTTACCTAACCTGCTCCTCCCTTCTGTATCTTTCCTTTTTTTACGTTTGAATTTTCTCAGGAGCAACTTGTTCATCCACACAGACTTTCTGCTGCCTTTGTTTTCCTACCAGTTAGGATGGATGTTGAACTTGGAGGAAGTGATCTTTGAAAATCAACTGGAATCTTCTGGACTGCACAACCATTGTCTCATGGGCTACTTCCAGACAGTCTGCAGACCTCTTCTTTTTGTTAAGCTCTTTCCTCTCAGGGTCTTGAACTCCACCAGCTCATGGTCATTTCAGTCAGGGCTACTTCCAGCCATGACATGCCCAGCCAGTTCTTTCTTGTAGTAAGCATGAGGTCCAGCACAGTATCTCCCCTCAAGCAGTTCCCTCAATCACCTGTGTCTGGAAGTTACCATCACTGATCTCAAATCTGAGATTGCTTGTGACCTGCTGCATTGCCCCTTCAGAAGATATTGGAGTGGTTCAAGTCCCGCAGGAGGACCAAGGCCTTTGAATATGAGGCTTCACCTAGTTGTCCGAAGAATACCTCATCTGCTTCTTCCTCATCAGGTGGTCTGCAGCAGACATCCACAAAAATATTACTGATGTTTGCGTGCCTGTTATCCTGTTTTTATCTTCCTGCCATGCAACACTAAAAACCTAACTCCATCTTCTTGACAACTTTCTCATAATCTACTAGGAGGGTGCTGTTAGGAGTCACCATTTCTCCAGGCTGACCCCATCCACCTGACTCAGCCTCTTCTTACAGGACAAGCACTCTAGGCTTTGGTGGTCTCCTGCTGGACTTGCTCCAGTTAATCAGCATCTTTCCCAAATTATCAGGGTGTTCCAGAAGCACTCAAATGAGTGCGGAGTAGAGGCTCATTTCTCATGACCTACTCCTGTATCTCTGTTCCCACATCCCAGGAAGCTGTTCGCCAGCCCCCAGTGCCACTGTTAGCTGGTGATTAGCTCACTGAGCCACTTCCAGGCAGGAACCAATTAATCACTCTCCCCTAAGTCTCACCATCTAGCCATTTTTTGTACCCTATTGGTTGTTCACCTAGTCCAGACCATCATGTTTACAAGAATATTTGGGAAGACAGTACCAAAAACTTTGTGGGGAGTTGAAACAAATTACATCAGCTGCTCTCCCCTCATTCACAAGTCCACACTGGTCAGTCATGATTTACTCTTGGTATACCCATGCTTACTGTTCCCTGCTTACTGTACCTTTCATACGCCTAGACTTTTTTTCCAAGGGGACTTGCTCCAAGATTTTTCCAAGGACCAAATGAGGTCAAGCACCCTATTCAGAAACTCCCTGGACTGCCTCTTCTGTCTTTTTACTGAGCATGGATGCCACATTTGCCTTTTTCCCATTACCAAAGAACTTCAGATACACCCTGCCCGGTGTCCCAGAATGGTTTAGGTAGTGTTTACCCAACACTGCTTAGGCTATTCCAGATGATGATCTTTTGAGTGTTTTCCTGAATTCAAACCACAGCAAATACAGATTTGGCAATAGCAAGTTTCCTGTAAAATTTAAATTCTGATACCTCTGTAACTTTGTATTTGGGAACTGAGCATCAATTGTACACATGAAAATTGAGGATAAATTGGGACTATTATAATTTGCTAGTTTCCATCTCTAAAATGTGTTCGATGTAACAGACCTTTATCTGGAAAGCACTCTGAACTTCACAGTACTAACCCAGAAATAAACAAGAGCATCTCATGCTGAGTAGTCAGGGTTTTTTTTATATTTATTTATGTTTCGAATTGATAAAACTCCACCTAAAAGGCATTAGTAAGAGGCGCCATAAAACCAACACAAACAAACTTGAAAAATGTAAAACCTTTTAGAAAGCAACTCTGTTCCTCCTTCACACCTCTCACAATGATGCAAGTCATAGATATATAGAGATATAACCCTCACTGGAAGATAAAATCCTGCTCAGATGGACTGTTCAATGATACAGATTTTGTAGAATGGGTCTACAATCAAAAAGCACAGATTTGATTTTGCTCAAAGAGATGGGAGAATGGTAGAATAAACATGCTCAGCTGCAGTCCCCCTTCATTTCTAAAACAAGAGAATCAACCTCAAGCCTCTCTCCCAAATACTGACGGAGCTGACATTAAACTTGAGTGGCCCCAAACAGAGGTTAAGGCCTTATAGTTCAAAACTAACATCTTAACTACTGCCCCGAAAGACATTACTTCTATTAAGGATCAACATAACTCACATGTTTCCGAGAGATAAGAGCATATGTGTGAGCACTTTATTGCAGAGGGACTAAAACCCTATAAATTCAAACACTAGTTTATCTCACTGTAATTCATTTGAGAGCTCTTGGTAGGACATTCAGCACAAGCAGACTGAAAAAACATCACTGACCATTAAAAGGCATTTGCCTTCACTGTAAAAATAGTTTAGGTGTCATTTCCTGTCCTAAGTTTTAATATTTTTCCAAACCCTTTAATATTTTTTCCCACTTTATTGCCAGTAGAAACATATTATCTAATGCTGTGAGGGTATCATCTCTATGAGTAACATACTTCTGTGCATTTTGTGGAATCAGTCACAGTTTCTGCAATATTTGCATGCACGACTCTTGTTTCTAGATTGTGGGAAATGTAATATAAAACAGAAGTTGATTTGCTTTTATAACTTACTACATCCTCTTCACATCACAAACCAATTTATTTTTTCTTAGGAAATAGTAATAATAAAAAAAAAATGTGTAAAAGACATGGTGGCCGTTCATTTTTTTTTTCTCTTTTCTTTCTTTTTTTTTTTCATGTATTAGATTCTTATTTGCTCCTAAGACGAAACTTCATGATTGTTTGTGAATTGATGGAAATGATATGAGTACTTTTTTGCAAGTTTGAATGTGACTTGACAGTTCACTAAAATATCCTAAGTGAAAAATAGTAAGTAGATTTTTTTTGTATTTATAATCAAATCAAGATTGTTCTGAAAAATTCACTTATAATCAAACGTTTCTGTACTAGTTAAGTCTAAGACTCCCTTTCCCTACAGCCCTACCATAATATGTAGTATGTGGTATAAAGCTTATTCTAGATGAAGAAACAAACTCAGTTTCCCTCTTACAGTACAGTTTTATAAACAGAGTGCTGGTATGGACAAAGCACACACTTTTATATCCTCCCATACAAAGGAAAAGATTGCTACACAACACTGTTAGGTAGTAACACTGTGAAGTACATATTTTTACCTTAGTAGCATTTATTTTCACTGAGGCTGTATCTAATAAGCAGGCTTGAAGAGAGGAAGTATTCCTCTGCGTTAGAAATGTCTCTATATTAAAAAAATGATAGTTATCCAAATCCATAGTAACATCTTATTTCAGTTAACACATATCGTAAAACATTTCCATATCATAGAATAAATGGAGTGAAGATTTGGTAGAACAGAAAAACCTAAGTTTCTACAAGTATATAATGATGATCTTGGATTTCATCCTTAGATAATTTCATCATTATCAAACTCAATACCAGAACAGGTTGTGTGACTGTGAATGAGAATTTGAATAAATATTTCCACAATTAAGTACTGCTGCATATGAACAGCAAAACCAGAATGTGTCACTTTTCTACTTCAGTCTGCAAGCACAACAAAAGCTGATTGTTGTAAGCTCTCATTCAGAACATTAAAAATTAGAAATGATTTAAAAAAAAACACATACACACACAAAAATCACACAATTTTCTTTGGTTAAACTCTTCTCAAACCAGATAGGGAAATTTATGTGAAAAAAAAAATCAACCCAAAATAATGGCTACCATGGTGGCAAAGACACTTGAGTAGATTGTGAAAGTTTCTTACCGTATTTTTTGGTGGAGCTTAATAAATAAATAAATATATATATATATATATATATCTTGCGTAAATAAAGATGACAGAGAATAAAAGGTAGCTTCTTTCCCTCAAGAGTACCACAGTCATCTGGGATGCAGGTGATTTTTAAATCCTTGTTCTATCTGAATCAGGATTGAGTCTTTTAAATCTTAAGCAAATACTCCTCAAAGCCAAGCCTATTTGGTCATCTAGGATCACACTCTTTGTCTTATGCTTGGAAATATTTGGAAAGCATATTAAGAAACAATTGACTTTTCTTCTAGTGCAAAAAGCAAGGAGGAAAAGGTCTTCAAAACCTTGAATTATTTCAACTCCTTTGATAAGCTTTTATTTTTTTTTCTGGCCAACTCCATTACATTCTTTAAAAATACTTTCCAAGTATTCTTCTATTCTGAAATGATTCATAACTTCCTTGGTGCAAAATCTACAAATTTTGAGATAATGTTCCCCAAGGCACTAAAAATTAACATGTAAATTTTATATTGTATTCTTGAGTATAAACACTCTCTGCAAGTATTTGGTCTTGCAACTCAGATTTTGACAAACTTCAATTAACTTAAATGTATACCCAGAAAACGACTTAAATTTCGGTTTTCTGAGAAAAGTCTCTTTTATAAGGCTCAAACAGAGCAGAATTCTGTCCTAAACAGCAACATGAAATAATGTATATAAAGAAGATATACACCTCTTAAAGACCATTGCATCTTGCCATTAGCACCTTAATTACTCAAGAATAGTTGTTAAGGCTCCCATATAACAGTCCAAACCAGATGAACAGACTATTTTTATGCTTAACTATTTGCATTGCAGTGATATGCAGAGGGCTTTATTATGCGCTAGTCCCTGAACACTTACACATTCAAAAGGCAATCCTTGCTTGCATAGCCCAAAGTTTGCATAAAGCACCAAAGGAATAGATGCTCAATTCATATACACTGAAAATCAACTTGTCAGTTCATCTTGGAGTAACGTGATGCTGTTCTGCAATTTCTAAAACCCAAAGAATACTTGCTACCCAGCTTATTTTCAAGAATCTGCTTTTCATAAGCAGATCTTTAGAGTGTTTATTTATATGTAATAGATCATAGCTAGTTTATCATAAAATGCCCAAGATTTCATTCCTACCACTCTGACTGCAAGCTATTCTCACTAGACTATGTGGTGTCTCAATTTTGCATGTGGCCGTGCTTGGGTTTCAGGGAATGGCTGCTACAACAGAACTAACCCTGTCAGGCTGCTCTGTCTGCTCCCAGAGGAATGGCAGGAGACTGCAAAATCCTGCCTGGCAGGAACTGGCAAATCCATGAGGAACCTTTTGTTTTTTGTATCCAATATGGCTCTTTTTGAGTATTAATGGTAATTTACCATAGATCTGAGTTGCAGTTTCTGTTAAGAAGTCAGTATGATAAAATTTCAATCCCTGAACAAAAAAAAAAAAAAGCCTTCAAGAACAGTTCACTATTATCAAGGGGGAACATGGTAATTTTCATATTTTAAAAAATAGCTATAATTTCCACTACACATGAAGCATCATGCCATCTTTCTGTCATGAATAGATGCCTTTGAGTATCCCACTGATGCATCCTTTCCATATTCAGCTAAAAGACGCTGTTTCGTTAGCTTTGTTAGTAGAAAATTGTGGGTTTAGATCTGCAGTTGACCAGTTCATGTGCTATGGAAACACCTAAGAGTAGCTGTTGTAAAATACATAGCACTCTTCCTAAATATTTGGTGATAAGTAAGTTTGATTTCGATAGATATATCTTCTCTGGAAAACATTACTTTATAAGCTGAAAAGAGACTTATTCCACAGGGACATGAACCTCAAAAAGACTTAGAGATCCAAACAGCAAACATACATACGGCACATACAGTTGTGGCACAAACAGTAAACAGCTGGCACTGGCTTCAGCCAGTGTTTTCTAACTGTGTTTTTGGATGAAAGCATTACGGTTGTACGTTGAGTAACCATGTACTCCCAATTCCACCTTATTTCCAGCAGCTAACCTGCATGAAAAGAGCTAAAATGTCAAGTAAATGTTTTTTTTGATGTTAATTTTATCCACAGAAAGTCCTGACTCCTTCATCCATCATGAAGCCAAAGAAGTCCTCTAGGAACTGGATGGAAAGTGGCCTCACCTGACCAGTGATAAGCCACTTGTGCAAATTCCTAGCTGATACAGCTCAAAATCAATCCTTCACCACGTTCATTGTGAATTATTTGGTTAATAACCTGTTTCCATTATACCTTTCAGAAGCCTACCATTTTTTCATAGCAGAGCTTCATCATAAGCTAAATTTACTCACTTCTAACCTGAGTTCACTTGTTTTTGTTTGCCAGACCTGGAACTAGCATAGCAGCTTCTGTTTACCAGAGACATGAGCTAACTGTTCTCTATTCAACTTTACCAGGGTACAAACCAACAGGTAATGAAAGCAAAACCACTGCAGTACCAGAGCGTGCCCACCACTCTCAAGCAACCACTAAACCTCACAAAATCTCCAAGAAAAGGGGAGGCTTTATTTTTAAAAAGCTCTGGGAGCAGAAGTGAGAAGGGAGCACACTCAGGCACAGGAAACAAGCATTCAAAGCCCTCCATAAAGGTGCACCAATTGCATTAACCCCACTGTCCAAGTACAGCCACAGCCTTTTGTACAAAGCACCAAAACTAAGCAAGTACATCATAAAGAATGTGTGTTTACTTTGCAACCGATCTTTGAACATTTCTTTAGGAGAACTGTTATTCAAAGCAGTTCAATGAGCTGGTCAACAAATATATTATTTCTAACTTGAAATGTCAAAAATGGCAGTTTAGACGAAGATTGCTCTGTTCTCTGATGGATGAGTAACTTTTTCAATTGCGCCTCTCGTAGATGTTTATATAGAAGAAATTTGAGTTCTGTACTCCATGTGTGCAGGAATTTAAAAATATCTCTGTACTACCAAAATGCAAAAATAACAACGGAAAAGTAAACAGAAAAGCTTATGAACAAGGGTAGAATTAATTCTGAGTGAATACTAAGGCATTCCTTCTATCATGAATTTTCTCAATTCTATTTAGTTCCAAGGAGTGATACTGAAAACAATCCCTTGTAAAAAGGAAATGTCTATATTGTTTAGTAGTCAATTAAAACAATTATTCTAAAGCTTTAAGGAATATGTCTATGGATATATGTAACACTATGCTACAGCCTTAATTTTCTTTTTCTTTACTAGAAGACATAAAAGTCCAAGACTGGGTAGTCTTTAATGGGGCTCTACCATTAAGTTTGCTGCCTAGGTGGGAAAAAGAAGTAATGTGGCCCAGACTCAGTAATGGAAATAGGAGAATTTCTTTCTGTTGCAATGGTATAACATGAGCTCGGACAATTTATATCCCAAGTGTAACATTAAGTATTGGAACATTTGTTTTTGCACAAACTGCTACATCCCTAATATAAATGCCTAAGCTTCCTGTACAGTGAAGGACTGAACCTCTGTTCTCCTGTCTTGTTGGTCATTTATGGGGAGTTAAAACTGCCTGAACCAGACTTTTTGCAAAACAATCTCAACATAGTTCATATCCAAATTGTGAAAAAAAAAAAAGCATGTTCAAACCCCATTTTTGCTTACCTTGATAATGGGTCTACATGGATAAGCAGAGTTATCTATCCTACTCCAGCAGTGTTAATCTTAATGAAATAGCATGACATTAAGCTGTTCCAGTTACACCGCCACTGACTTTAATCTAGTCATTTGGGCATCCACCTGTTTCAGAAACAAATGCTGGAATAAGCATAGTGGGTCAGACGCAAGGTCTTTCTAGCCAGTATCTTGTTTCTTGTCAGTGAACAACAGCCAAAAAGTACAAAAAAACATAAAGCAACGCAGGGGCATCCCCAGAACACACGTCCAGCATTAACAACCTCTAAGTTAGGGACTTTGTAGCCAAGCTGCATCTGTATGTTTATCTTTAAGTAGGTATATTTTCCTCCAAGAAATGTGTGTTCACATTCCTTCTCTGCTATATTTTGGAACTCATATAAATCTGCTGCTTCTGTAACACTGACCCATATTGAAACAATTCATGTTATGCAATACACAAGAGCTTCAAAAGAAGAAAAAAAGTATAAAAAATCAGAATAAATAAGTGTAGTCAATTTATATTAACAGAACTAAAAAAAAAAAAAACCAAAAAAAAACCCCCAAAAAACAGCAATAAAATAAACAGGAACAAAACATGTATTTAGGTGAAGTCTGGCTTTTAGAACAGGCCTCTGTTCATTACTGCTCTAACTAAAGCTATACATCCAAGCATTTTATTCACTTCCAGCAGCAAAGAAAGCATTTGAGGAGTCTTATAATGAAACTTGTCATACAGCAACAGCAAAGTGTCTTTGCTGTGGATTTAGTTCTTTGGGCGCCAGCTTCCATGTCATATTTTCCTGCTTCAGAGTGTTGTAAACCTTAGTTAAGTTACCATCTAGCACATAGCAAACATTTAACACATACTAACTGCAGGCACTTCAGAAACTTTATTTAAATGGATGAGAATATTCACACTTACAAAAAGCACTCGCAGAATCAGAGGCTTTTCTGAGTGAAGAGAGTTTCACGGCCTCCGGAAGGGGAACATCAGATACGTGCCAAGTATCTTTTCCAGCAAGTTACCACTCAAAACAGGGGGGGAAAGGATCACTTTACCTTCCCAACAAACATTTCCACTCCCAGCACACAGGATGACGACCTAGAACTGAATGAAAGCAAAAGTAAACAAGTCGAGCCCTAACTTGGAGCTGGAGCACATCTTGAGAGGGGCTCTTTTATACTTGTTTTTCTAAGCAAAGCAGCCTGGCAGTCCCTAACCGCGTAGCGGGGAAGCGACGGGACTTTGGAGAGGGAAGAGGACGAGGCCAGGCATTTACCAGGAAATACCGACTGGGGATCAGAAGTTGCAGGCAAAGCCAGGCCGGGATGAGCGGAGCGGAGCCTCCGTCCCGTCCCGTCCCGTTCGCGACGGCGCGGCCGCCTCGCCAAGAAGAAACCAGCCACTGACCCGTCCCCACCAGCACCACCACCACCACCATCCCCGCTCCTGCTGCTGCTGCCGCGGGCGGGCGGGA
>JAWLRI010000720.1:2637136-2658732 GCA_034781795.1 Crypturellus tataupa
GCTGGTGCCGGTGCTAACGGCGGCGTTTGCTTCCCCGCAGCGCTCACGGTGCGGTTCCTGACCCGGCGCTTCATCGGCGAGTACGCGTCCAACGCCGGTGAGCGGGGCCGGCGGCGGCGCGGCGCGGCGGGCGGCGCTCCGCGGCCGCGGGGAAGCGCGCGCGTCCTCCCGAGCCGTCCCTTTAGCGGGAGTTTGGCCGGGGCTCGGTCTGGGGTTGTTCCACGCGCGGGGAGCCCTGGTGAGCTCTGGAGCGTAGAAGAGGCGAGCTGAGCATCGCCCAGAGCTTGCGTGGCTGTAGGTGCAGCGCCCGTGGAGGGACTCGGCAGCAACTGAGACACACGAGGCTTGGGTAGCTCACGGCAAGTTCGCTCTAGACCAGACAAAGATGAGAGTAAAGAAATAAATGTTTTTAAAGTTATTTTGTTGACTGTGTCCTAAGTAGCTGTACAGGAGAGGTGAAACAAGTCTATCAGATGCTCCCACTTACACCAAGCCCCATGCAGAGCCCCCCACTCTGGCGGGAATGCACTGGTTTGAGAGCGTTGCGGAAAGCCTTGCCAAGCTCAGGACAGGGTTTCTCATTCATGTTAGAATAAACACATTAATACTTACAACACTTCTACTATCCCAGAGATGGCAAAGCAGGACTTGAACCTTCACACCTTGCAGAGAAGCAATGTGGGTACGATCTAGCAGGAATGCAGGCATTTCAGCTCATGTGGCATGAGAAATCCCAAAACTTAATAAACAAAGATGATTACAAGCTGTTTTTCTACCAGTTTTTAAACCAAAAATATTTTTGACAAGAAGCAGAGTAGCTTTCCACGTTCCACAAAGAGCAGCACTTGGTTTAGTTTCAGTTCTACATCCAAACTAACTTACTTGAAAAGCAGAGTTACATAAGTTGTTTACCAAAGTTGTTACTGGACAGTTGGTGTCCCAGGTGGTTTATAATCTAAACTTTTGAATGCAAGTTGCATACTGTTCCCCATGCTCTGAATGGATCGTAAACCAACCACAGTTAAAGGCAGGTTTTCCTGTTCTGAGACTCCAGTATTGCAAGGAGACAAGTAGAATCCAAAAAGAACCAAAGCCATATGTAAATGGTTTTGTAAATAGATGTTTGTTTGAAGATAAATTTAGAAAAGGGCAATTTTGATAAAGAGGAGTATGGGTGATAAACTACAGAACAAGAGCGCAGTCAAAGCTAATGGCTGCAGATTTGATACTGCGATATTTGGGGCTGACAATTGTCTGATAGGAATTAAGACAGGCTTGAAATATGCTTCAGATGAACATGCTGCTGACCAGAAGACACACATTCAGAGAAGGTAATCCTTATCCATGCCCTGAATACACAAGAGAAATTTCACGTACGTACTCAGTAGTGCCAATACAAACTTCTGCCCTTGGGTGTTCAGTAACTGAGGAGTTGTACTCAGGACAACTCCTCAGCTGAGGAGCTGTTGGCTACCAGCGGTGACTGGCCTACAGTAGAGCTTCCAGGGTTGCTAGTGCTGGTGCTGGTCTTAAATCTGAGAGTTCACATTATAGAAATACCAGGATCTAGTCTAAGGACATAGTTCTATAAATACTTCTGGTCTAATACTTCTTTGTATGATAACTCTTAAAAAAGCACTAAATCCCATGGCAAATAAGCATTGGCATAATTGTACTAATATTTATTACCAAGCAGTGACTTTTGTGCAGTCAGCACTTAAGCATAGGCTAGCTCATTACTTCTGTAAGTGTGAACCTTGAGAACAAGGTGAGTAGTGTCATCTACATTTAGCTGATTATGATCATTTTGCATCCCCTTTGTCTAAAATTTTGGGAGAATATTTAACAGCATTTGTTATGCCAGTGCTTCCATGGGAATAAAACAGTGAAATGGTACTTGAGCTGTCCAATCCCTTCCTCATATATATGGCCAAGTGCTACAGAATGAGTGTGTCTGTTTCCAGCTTAAAAATAAATAAATAAAGGAACCATACGAAACTGGTTTTCAGCTTAAAAATAATAAGTAAATCATATTAAACTGGAGGAACTCCAGCATCAGTATCAGACAGCAAATCTTACTTTCATTACTCTTGCTTTACTACCACCACCAATTTCTCTAACGCTGGTTTTCTTTTAATATGATGTATCTTCTAGAATGCATCTACACTAAACACTTATGCCTGGATGGGAGGCCAATTCACTTGGAAATTTATGACCCCTGTTCACAGGTAAGAACTTCAGGGGCCACATAAAAGCTGTTCCTCATTCTACCTGTGCAAGGGTAGAGATGGTGAGGGAAATCCAAGCTTGCTGTCTGTACTTAGAATCTGTAGTCTCTATTTTTATCTGTAGTGATTTAAACTGCATAGTTGCTGTGGCTCAGAACACTGAATATTTTTCATTTTATGGAAGTAATTCAATATTTGTGTGAATGCTTTTGCATTTTTCGAATACTATTAGTAAGAGTAACTTCTGCTGCCATGTTACATAGTTAAATATACAGATAAGTTGGATGGAAAGTTTTAGGTATACAGTTATATATTTTTATATAAAATTAGTCAATTCAGTTTTATCAAATCTCCTAAATGAATAAAATTCTGTTTATAAAACAAGTGGCATGTTAAATACTTGTAGAAATAGTCAAAGCATAGGCATAGAAACAAGACTTACACTCACAGATCAAAGGCAAGCAATCATGCAGACTTCTACCTGTAGAGAACTGAATGTTGACCACAGTAAGACACCTTGAAGGAAAGAAGCTATAATTTTTTCTTTCTTGCCATCACAGGAATAGAAAGATTTTGATACTCTGTAATAACCTGCAAACCTAGATAGGTCTGGCTAGTTAATCACATCCAGAAAGGATCCTTGTGAGCTTTTCTCTTACCAGCTAGGACAATGAGGGTTAAAGCTGCACAACTGATTCAAGGACTGAAAACTCAACCCAGTGAGCACAAAAAATAAATTAAGGCCTTTTTAGGGACAAGCAACTGTGTCCTTCATTTGGGAAGAAAAGGGAAATGACCTGCAATTCCTTGCAGCATCCATATTCTGTGCTCCATTTTCCCGGGCTGTAGATCTAGATAAGCATCCTGGCTCCTGATACTCAACATTGTTTGTCACAGAGTAACACAGGCTCTGATATAGCCCCTGTGTAATGGTACAGTATTCCATGGAGCCCTCCTTTGCTGCACCATCTATCAGACACTACTGATCTATGGACTTGCTCCCACCTGCTTCAGACCTCTCTCCTAAGCTTACCCATAGCTTTCACTTTCTGTCTTAAGTCCTGTGGCATGTGAATTACCTCTTAATTAAATGTTTAAAACATTGGCAGTGGCAGCAAAGCAGAATAGGCCCATGATGGGCACATGAAAGAGGGTTCCCAGGTTGTAGCTGCAAGTGTAATGGGCAGAGAGCTTGCCAACTGCACCCTGGGCAGCCTCTTTCTCTTGAGACAGGAGATGAGGTGTGAGGAAGGGCAGCTCCTCTTTCTGTCTCTTGGTTGTACCAAGAGTAAGGCTTAACTTTGGCTTTTTGCTGTGTTCTGCTACTCTGTCCCTGCTGCTCCCTAAGCTCCTGCACAGGAATTTGGTAGCGAGGGGGAGAGGTGGTGATACTGACTTTTGTGAGATGGGACTGGTGACACTAGAAGGAGATGGATGGGAGTATGGAGGTTCTGTATCCCATGGGAGTTAGGGAAGAAAAGCAGGTCCTGAGAAAATGTCAAGCTGCAGAGGAAAAAGTCTCTATTTTTGTGTTTGCTTCCTGAAATCTTGTTACTACCAGTGGGAAGCCTCAGGGATCGGGATTCCCTCTCTGCAAAGCTCCCTATTCTCCACTCATCCATCTGGAAAGCAGCTGCCACACATCTCTCCTTTCCTTCCTCCAAATCTGCTGCACAGCCCCCACAAAGCTCACAAACTTTCATTCAAGTCACCAAAGTATTCAGACAGTCCTTGGAAACTTGTGTTTCATCTTTTCTTTCCCATGCTCCTCCCCTCCCTGCTATTATTCACTTCCCACTTCTCATGTCAAGCTGCAGCCTTCTTAGCACAACTGTGTTCATGCAGCTGCCCCGATGCAGAGCTAATTTAGGCAACCTGGGGGAGGGGTGGGACAGGATGGGGGAGATTATACATTGCAAAGAGCAAAAGATTAAGATAAACTCATGAGCGAATAATGTAAACAATTCTCAAATTATTGTCCAGCAAAGCAAGTTGTTTCAACTTTTACCCTCATGCCAAGGCAAAAGAGAAGGAACTTAAAAAAAAAAAAAAATCTAGTTTTTCAGGAAACTACTAGCATTTTCTACCTCTCCTAGCTCATGTGATTGACCTTACTAGCTGATGCTGAACTATGGGCAACAACTTTAGTTTAGTTTTAGAAAAATAGTCTAGTTTTAGAAAATGGTGCTGAAATGTCACTTCCCTAGCTTAATAGAACAATTTGCAGCAGTTGCTTTCTAGAAACTGTAATCCTTTTTCAGGGTGGAGAATCACAAAGACTAGTGTAGCATCATTAGAGTAACTTTTGTCCCCTTGCATATCAAAGACAACTGCAGCTTTAAAGATCTTCCATCCCTACGGAAACTTACACCATGGGGGGAAAAAAACATATTTGGAGACTTGGAAAAACACAAAGCTCTGAAGAAATGAGAGGGAGGAAAGAACTTTGAACACACTCATTAAGCTCACTGTGGTCAGAACAGTAGGGGTGCAAAACGCAAGCCATAGCTATAAACTGACAAACACTGATGGCCAACACTTCCTTCTCCCGTAACCCTGCAGAATATTTAGCATAACTCTGCTGCAAGCAATGGCTGTGGAGGTAGTACAATTTCACTGCTACAAAACAGAGGTGTTTTATAATGAATTTGTCAATGATCCGAAGTGCCACCTGCAGCAGCAGTTATTCCTTAGGCCTTGGGAGCAGGACTCCCCTGAATTCAGTGTAGCACACAGGCCTGTTTATATCTTTAGTGATGAAAGATTCAGCGTTCTCGCAGTCGCGGTGACAAAGTGAATGCTCTGAAGTGACAACAGTAACCTCCTCCTTGCATGTGAATTTGATCTTCTTCCAAGCGCAGCGGGGGAAGCTCTCCCTCACCGACGAGCTGCACTGGGCTGACGGCTTCATCATCGTCTACGACATCAGCGACAGAGCGTCGTTTGCGTTTGCCAAGGCGCTGCTGTACCGCGTCCGCGAATCTCGCCTCGGAGCCTGCAAAAAGTGAGTGGCGCTAGTTCCGCTTCCCTCAAACACCACCACGATTAAAAAAACACAAACATTTATGCGAGCTGCAAGCATCCTAGTAGCAATTAAGATCCCGTTGGGTCCTAGCAGTACGACACAATACCAACAATTAGATACTTGAAGGCAAGCTTGTTTACAAGTTACAAGCTATTTCGGTGTTGTCAAAGCCAAATACATGAGGATTTTCACTCTTATTTGTTACAGCACTGCCATTTCACTAACTGGCACAGATTTATCTGCTGTGATTCACATTGCTAAAATGCTGGCTTGGCCCCTTGGTGCTGCTCCATCCCACTCACTTGCCAGTGGAGATGCACAAATAGGGGAAAAAAGCACTTCCTCTGCATGAATGAATTTCTCCTAAACTGCCTTTAGTGGTGACACCAGTGTCACTTGTCATGGCTCATCATGTGGTGACAAATAAAATTCTCCCAGAAAGAGCAGCAAAAATTCTAAGAGTCTGAATATATGTGGTGGCTTGTTATTTTGCATCAAGCTGCTAAGACTCATACAAAATAAATGACAATAAAATCCTTTTCTTGTATCAGCAGTAAATTTTTAATGCTTTTCTGTCTGCTTTACAGCTGACCTTCCTTTCATACCATTTCTTTGGAAGAAAATATTTTATCAAAATCTTTGGAATTAGGATTTCTCTGTTTTCTTCTGAATTAGGCCTTTGACACTGATTAGTATGATTAGATTTGTCTCTTTGGTAGATCTGTTATCTCTCATGTACAAAGAGAGAGAACATTCAACTTGCTGCTTTGTGCAATCCAGGAGTTGAAAATACATTCAGTCTTGTAGAGTATAAAAATGGTTGTGGAAGAAAAATACATACAATTACTATATAGAGAGAAATTAAAATGAGGACTTCCTCATGTCATAAAATCTTTTTGGCTAGAAAGCTCTGAGTTTTGACTCTGGCTAATAGAAAACTCATACAACTTTTCCATATAGTATTATGCTTCTTCCTCTCCACCCTTGTGCCTCTGATCCTAAAGTATAGCTTACAGACACGCATTACATAGTACCACACAGTAATACACATTTATGGTATTGAAATGGCATTTAAGAGAGTACTGGATAATTTATTATATGATTAATACAGCCTTCCTCTAATCAGAACCTTTTTAATTTCAGAATGGGAGAGTCAACAGTGTTTCTGGTTGGTAACAAACAAGATTTATGCCACATGAGGGAGGTCGGCTGGGATGAAGGACAGAAGCTGGCAATGGATAACAAGTGCCAGTTTTGTGAACTGTCAGCTGCAGAACACTATCAGGAAGTAGTGGCAATGTTCATGAAAGTCCTAAGAAATGTCACCTCAAATTTCAAAGTGAAGGAGAAGAGACGGCCAAGTGGATCAAAGTCAATGGCCAAGTTAATCAACAATATGTTTGGAAAAAGGAGGAAATCTGTGTAAAAGAAGCTGAAATATGGCAGCACAGGCAACACTTGGGATCCAGTCAGTTCCTTCTTCTAAAGGTCTCTGGAGGACTAAGATAGTACAAGCCAAAGATGGGAGAGACAGTGGTTAAGTGAGCAGGGACTAGGCTTAGAAGACTCCAGCTTCTGTTTCCAGTTTTTCTGCAGACTGTGTTAGGGCTACGTCATTTAATCTCTGAACTGCCCCTCTCACCTTTCGTCTCGTGAACTGTTTGGAGTATGAGGGTTTAGCCCTCTTTTATTCATCACAAAAGCAATCCTGGATAAGAGCTTCCAAGTGTAACAGTTCTTTCCAGTAAATTCAGCCTTGCACTCAGCCTTGATGACCAACAACCTTGTTCTGAACTCTGAGATGTACTTGTGCTTTACTGCAAGAACACTGGCACTGAAGGAAACCAAAATACTGCTACTGTATGCATTAGCATTTTTGTATTTAGCTCACAGAGGAAAGACTTGGATCATCACATGCCCAAGGGTGCTGACACCTGCTGAGATGAATTAAATGCTTAGACACAGAGTATAGAAAAGATATTTAACTGCAAAGCTGCTTGTCCTTGCAGAGGTACCAGCAGGTAAACAAGGCAGTATGGTCTCTGGTTCTAGTATTGTTTTTGACCGATAAAAGAACGTAGAGATGGTTGAAGAGGGTAAGAAGTGACATGCTAGTATGCATGGGACTTTGTGGCAAGGCATGGTTTAGAGAAATCGTTTGATTTTAGGGCCAATATGAAGTCAGTGTAACTTCTTGGACTGACTGACTTGCAGAGCAGTGTCCACCTGCTGTAATGAAGTTTACCTACCTATAACATGGATATATGACTGCTCACTTTTTGTTGCTTGTAAAGCCCATGAACGTGTGCTGACACACAGCATGAGTTATGGCCTGGAATTAGAGGTCAAGCTGCTGGTAAGACCTGGGTTCCTAACTTGGGTGTAGTGTATTTCCTAAAGGACCAATGCTTTTAAAACCTAGTCATTGCTATGGTATTGAAATGCTATGTGAGAGAGCACTAAAGAATGTCAGCTACACTTCTCCAATGTGGATATTAAACATAAGACAGGTCCAAATATGTTGCCGATTGACATTCAGAGCTCTGGCTGTAGACTTAACTAAATAAGGACTTATTCCAGTGTGTTTGAAAGTGCTGTCCTCAAACAGAAATTATGAAAGAAAAAGGATTGATCTGAAGGTGAAAGACTGCCTTTCACCCCTGCCAGGGGACGCAGGGGATTCAGTCTCTGCAAGCTTCTGATTTGAAGACTACCTCTGCTAGGAAGTTATACTTGCCTCTGAGCTAACAAGATCACTTTATCAGAGCAGAATATTGATTTTAAAATGTGCACACCCCTAAGATTACATAAAAAGCTATACAATTTTAGCACTACTGTTGTAAAATAAAATATATTTTAATAAATGTTGACCAAAGATCACTTCCTGCTTTTAAGAAAAATATACTTTTCCTTTCACTTGTTTGAAAGATTAGAAATATTGGAATATAGTTCTCAGTGTTGACAAGCACAGCTCTACTTTATTTCTATGCAGATGCTGCCCTGCCGTATCAAGAGTAATGTATTTAAAACAGTATTATCAGTATCTATGAAACTGAACTTGAAGATTACTCATGTACTCCGTTCAGCTTTTCAGCACACAGGCACTTCCAGAACTACTAATAATCATTGATTTGTCAGGGTACCTATATCTTGCCAGCTCTAGCAGTGTCAGATTTGAAGACATTTATTTGTAATTACTGCTCTGATATTAAATAAACTGGATGCAAGATGGATTGACTAATATGGCTTTTCTTTACTTTTTTTGTTGTTGGTTTAACTTCCGTAAAAACTAAGTATGCAGACCTAGAGTTCAAAGAAGGAAAAGTAAATCTGGAAATGGAACACTTCAACACAAGATGCATTCTAGCTCTTCCCACTGAAGAAGCCTTTGTATATCTTTATACGTTGAACAGCAGAGAAGTCTTTTGTATTTCTTTTAAAAATCGGTAAGGTAGCCACAGAAAAGCCAGTTAGTTTTGATTTGCTGGTAGGTTGACTTCCAGATCAGTAGTATGCCCCACAGACTTGCTTCCCCCTTGTCCGGATGGGGTGAGCACTGCAACACACCTGAAAACCAGCTGAGACCCAGTTGCAGGAAGCACCAAGAGGGCTTAGGCATGATGAAGCCCCCAGTTTATATACTTGCTTATGGTCTGGATTTCACTTCTTTCTTATTGCTGATAAGTGTAAATGCAGAGTGCAGAATTTGGGAAGGAATTCAGTTTTAAAGTGGCTGAAGAATGTTTATATTCTTCCTGTGTCTCTTATTAGTTCATTTAAAATGGAAAGATTTTTAAAGAAAAATGGGATACTTGGAAGATGATTTCTATATTGTCAAATGTTCAAAGAGTTTTAAAAGCGAAGCTGATGTGTTACTGGCTCAAGCACGCATCTGAAGACAGTGCCTGGTAACAAACCTCAATCTTAACAAGTTTATTGAATCATTTACCTTACCCAAGCAAGAACCCCTCTTGCATAAAGTACATGTTGTATCTCCATGCTGCATGTCCAGCCTTGATAGCGATGTCACCTACAGCACATTGAACACCTTGAGGAGAGGGAAATGGTGCATTTGGGTTTGCCGCTTGGGTTGTTTCAACATAAAACCCCACTCCTTCTCACCAAAAGAGCTTGAAATTACCATATAAGTGTTAATGTTTCTTGGTGTCATGAAGTGCTTCCTCAAATGAACTTTCTACACTTTCAGTAACATTTCACCCAAATAAGACACTCAGAATTTTATTTTCTTTCTCACTGCTTTCAACTCTTTTTTTTTTTTTTTAACTTCAGAAACAGTGACATAAAAGCAGAGAGTCTACAGAAGTAAAAAGGTAATAGCCCCTGGCTCCCACAGGCTGTCTCTCAGGTGTCTTTCAGGTGTTTTTTGAAGCTCCTTCTCACAACCCTTTAGAAATAAACAATCAAGACAAGCACAATCTCAGCTTTTTTTCCTTCTGTCATGTCTGTCAGCATTAAAGTACTTTTGTTTGTAAATCCCACTGTATCCACACTCACAACAGGGCAGAGGGAAAAAGTCTTATAGAAATAAGCTTAAAATCCCAGAACAAGAAATAAGTATGCATAGTATTAAGTAGACCAACCAAACATCCTGTTTCTTCATACTGAAGAAAAGAGTAAAATGCAGTAAAGTATGCAAGAATTTTCCATCAGCATGCCTCTTGTGAGGAGGTGCTTTTGGTTAATGAAGTTTTCCTATAGTTTTGCTTTGCTTATGGAAACAGGAGCAAACTTCACCTCCAATTAATGTGCTTGGAAGGAATACTTTTCTATCTGCTCTTAAACAAGCAATAAGGAAGAAAAACAAACAAACAAAACTACCAGCCTAGAATAACTTAGGGGCAATATTAAATTGTACTCTAGAATAGATTTGCCATTTGTATATTAAGAAAATCCAACTCCTTTCCCCTTTAACGCAGTCCACGGAAGCAAAGGCTTTTTTGCAGCCTTAACCTGCCCCTGGAAAATGAAAACAAGGGAAAACAAAATTCTGACATGCTGCCCAGCCTGTTTGAAAATCAAATTGCTTTGCTTACATGCCTAAATGTGGCTCGGGCGGGCTAAGTATCAACTTCTGTTGTTCTAAAACTTGGGTTTGATAATTCCATAGAGCAGTGCACAGTGTCTTCCACAACTGAATTATATGACACAGGAAAGCTATTCCGGGTACGAAGTTATTTTTAAACAGACATTATTCTTTCTTCAGAATAAGACTATAAGTTTCTGTCTACTTTTAATTGCTTTACAAAGTAAATTGAGTCCCTCTAGTTATATAATTAATATCCACGTTTATCCCTATGTTGAGTCATTTACAGCTACATTCATTTTTTAATTCTGGCTGGGAGTTCAGATATGCGTTTAATCTCTGCTCAACTTCGTAAAATATCTAGAGGTTTTCCAGTGCATATTTCTCTGACAGCACTGAGAAATATGTACAGTAGCTGAGACAAGTAGCGAACGGAGCTGCTATCACAGGGTTTGAACTAAATGATATAGGCAGATGTGTCCTCCCATACACTGCTGTGTTCGTATTCAAAAACAAAATGACATCATGACACACTCCATTGCTTAGAAAGTAGAAATTTAAACATTATACCTTTAAACTGCACACACTAAGAGCTAACTTTTAAAAGACACAGATTTTTTAATCTACTCAACACAATTTTCAAGTGTTTGATAAACCCCCAGGTGGATTCCCTCTCAGAAAAACTTTACTTTCAAGATGCTGTGCTCCTCTGTTGTACAACCTTTAGCAGAGGGTCTTTCAGAGAGCACGATGCTTAATTAGGAGACAATTTTACAGCTTCCAATAGCTCCCTCGCGTGGTTCTTTGCTCGCACTTCATCCTCCTCAGTGAACCATGAAATATTTTACGTTCATCTCGGGCTGAAACATCAGTGATACAAACCCAAGACAAACGATCACAAAGAACAGGTGAATACTCCCCCTTTCTCACCATTCAACAGTTCTGCTATGCATTATACTGATTTTTAAAATATGAAATTTCATCGTGTTCAATTTCCACCGCTGTTTACAAAAGTGTATGTTTTCATCTTTCCTCAGGTGTTTTGCTGAAATAAAGCTCAGCTATCTCATCCAAGATGCTGAAAGGTTTCTCGCTAATATACTATCCATGCATATTAATGTCCTCCATAAGGGCTTAAAAGCATCTATCATTTTCCTAACTATACTTATTAATCTGGAGAGAAAGTTTTGCCCCAGCTGGACTTTCTACCACTTCCTTAAGATATCTATGCCCAAAACACCTTGGTGGGATGGAAGGCAGAGAGCTAAGGTACACGTAGGGAAGTGCTTCCCTTCTGGTCTGTAATACATTGTGCAAATGTACTGGTGCAATCTTTAAATGAGAAAGGTCACTTACTGAAAAGACTATGAGGTTGGGATTTTCCTGGACAAATCTACTTCTGGATCTACTAGATTCTCATCTGAACTAGATGCCTTTCTAGCAAACAATTTATCACATCAAGGAGATCTCTTCAATAATCTAAGTGCAGCAAGTTCCAAAAAGGCATTAAGTTGTTCACCATCTAAGAAGTAATTAGGATTGGAAACCTCTAAAGTTAGGTTAAAGGAATGATGTTCAAAGTACAGCCTCTTGGGACTTTTTGCTCTTTTGCCCTTCTTCAGCCCTTCAGGGCCCATCTGTCCTACTTTATAAAGTTAATTCAGTCCCTATGGTTAGACAACTAACATCTAACTTGAACTGACCAGTGGGGTCATTTAATGCTAAATTTATTTCATACGAGTGATCAGGAAGCTGGATTGTATTTGATCCTCACTGAGTTTCATGAAATACCCCCAAATCCAGCCATCACAAGTTAAATTAATGGATGGACTGAAATGGAGCTGAGGCAAGTTAACCGAGTCCCACCACAGACTTTTTCCTAGCTTGCTCATTAAAAACTAACTAGCAGATATTCACACTTTGCTGCAGTCTGCACCACAGGCATATTTTAAATGTTCTGCCTGTAGTAACTCAAAAGGTCTAAGGTGGAGCAGAAAGTTAAATCAGGTCTTCTGAGTCCCAAGCCAGTGATTGAGCTAATAGATGGCTTTCTGTCCTGGAAAATACGTATCAGCAAAGTGTGTGTGAGGAAAGACTGGCTCGCTGCCTGTCTTACCCTGAGAGCAATTACCAGCCAGAGAGAAAGAACCAAGCTGACTACTTGCAAATGAACTGCATTAAATCTTTGTGTTGCTTATGCCTTGCTCTGCAACTGAGTATCCTGATCTTTGCAAACGTAGATTTTGTACCAAGTGCTCTACTATATCACTAAACAGGTAGTTTAACTAAACAGCAACTGAAATTGCTCAGTGACTACAGATAAGGGGTCACAGCCATAACAGTTCCCCATCACATCTCCAGCTACTACAGCCCTACAGCAACCATGCGAAGAGAAACATGAGAAGGCCAAGAGTGTGAGCGTGCGTGAGCACTGCTGGGCCAGCTGGCTGCTGCTACAGAGCGTAGGTAACAGCTGCACCGAAATGCCTTTGCCTCCCCAAGAGCACTAATTTTCTCACTTATTCCATGAAAATTACACGAACACATTCCATTTTGAAACTCTTATTCTTCTTTCAAATTTGACCAGTACTAAACACACTAGACCAGTACTAACAGGCTCATAATTTTTTAGCGGGAAGATGAACTGATAGGGCATTTGCATAGCCCTTGCTTCTTCAGGAATATCTGAAAGGCAATCTAGGCTGGAATCTAGGCTGAAATTTTCTTACACAGATAACTACAACTCTGCTTTCTTACATAGTTAAATTGGTATAATAGGATAGAAATTGCTTCATAGTTTCCTCCAGGTGAGAGATCACCAGGTTAGTCATCTTCTACTTTGCAACAAGGCAGTTGCATACAAGGATCCTAATTCAAACAGAGTCCTTGTCCCCTATAATGGAATATTAGAAAAGTGTCTTGCTGGCATACACCTAGGCCTCATGCTCCAAATTTTCTGCATGAGAATGCCCTTGGAGGGAGTCTTCCTACTCTTCAAACACAAGTCACACAGGTAAAAGGAACCCTTGTGCGTAAGGGCTCTTATGATTGCTGGGCTCAGCTAAATGGTTGCACAATTATATGATTAAATACAACAACGTTTTTTACTAACTACATATAATTTGGGCTGTCACTCAGACTTCAATTGCATTAGATGATTGAACAAAGGTAGTCTGGGATGTATCCTACACAGACCACAGGGAATACTGCAAGTGCTGAACTAAATCATTAAACTTACACCAGACAAAGCCGGAAAATGTTTACAAGAGAACTAATCTATATTTATCTTTTACACTGCTTGACATCTCCTTATATTTGCTTTCATTTTCAATAATTATTACAGATTTACAAACAAGTTCTAGCTCTGTGTGTGTGTGTGTGCGCTAAGTTTTTCTAGGTGCCCAGGGGCACCCTCAGTCATCCCTTCTGCCTGTATTGGAACGGACCAGCATACTTCGGGCTCTGCATCCTGAATGATCCAGTCTGGTGACCCAGAGCTGGTTATTAAATTAGTCTTTTGCATTCGTCTAGCCATTTTACATTGTTTCCAACAAGCTTTTCTCCGTATTAGTGCTGTAACTCGCCTATAAGCCACGCCAGCTGTGTTAAATTTAACAATCTGGTTTCTCCCTTCTCATCTCCTTCCAAGGCCAGCTTCAACCTCTGGATCTTGTTTAGGATCAGAGGGTAGATGTATATTTGGATTACTATTACATGAAACAGGTACAGCACAGTGTATTATCATGACCTAAACTATTTCTAACAAAATGTACTGATAAGTGCCTGAGAATGTGAGGGAAGTGGGAAAAGTATTTCCTTCTATTTCATGTCTGTACACCTGCTCAAATACACACATATGCAATGATTTTTTTTTTTTGAAAATATATGGAAACATATTCCAATACAGGTATACCCAAGTGGAGGTCTAAGTAGACTAATATATACGATGCTTTAAGTAGGCATATCAGCACTTTTCAGGCACAAGTCCTGGGACAAAGTAGATAAAAAGAGATACACAGATATATTTTTATATTGATGTAGCTTTATATTGATATACTGATTTATATTGATATTTATATTGATATATAGCTATTATATCCTCAGATATAATATGTATATCTATAGATATAGATAGGAACAGATAGAATAGATACCAAAACACCCACATTTTCACTTGGACCACAATACCGTATGACACCATCCCAGAGTATGCAATGCCCAGATGCAGAATGGGAGAGACACTGGAGTAATAGAAGCTCTGAAGATTCTCTGCAATACAGTCACATGCTCCCCTGCTATCAACCAGTATTTTTCCCCTATTACCCCAAACAAAAGAATTAGTTTGTGCCATTCAGTCATTCATTGCTCATCATGCAATGCCTTGGACCAAAATTACTGTCAAGAAATCACAGACAAACTCTACACAGGCCTTACTGAGGACAGCTGATCTAAGCTGGATCTCAATGAGCAGTTTAGGCATCAGCAGCAGCGCAGCCCATCACCAGCCCAAACTCAGCTTTATCCTTCAGGACAGGTATGCATTCAAGAGCCCGGGAAGGCACACAGATAAATGCAGCACTTTTCTCATTTTCTCATTAGGTCTGGCTTCCTAAAGCTGTTACTTCTCCCCATCCTCAGGAGGACCCATCCTGCTTTCTACCAGCAGGAGAATCCTGCACAGAGCCAGCTGCCCTTGGCCTCTCTCTCTCCAGCCCTTCCTTCGTCCAGCTGAAGAGGGGAGCTGTGAGCCTTTGTTTTTCATACGACTTAACTCAGGCTGGAGCAAATCCAGAACGACTCCAGATTTACAGTGCTGCAAGTGAGAACTAAATTATGCCCTGAAAATTCTTTTAAAAGTCTTTCAGACACCTAAGCAGATGGGTAAATCAAGCACAGATTCTCAGGTCAACCTCTACCAGAAGGAAACTCTCATCTGACTTACGGTAGAAGTAAGATGCTGTGGTAGTCGCTAACAATAGAAAGAGAGACACAGCAAGGGAGAAAAATATTCCTCCTTACCAAACTCACTTGATTTAATACAAGGCATGAGCAATTAATGATGGCTTTGAGTGATACCTGTATGTTTTATAGGTTTATAAATTGGTTGTAGTAAAATCTTATACATCCTATATCACTAGGTATTGTTTCAGCCTATTACAGGGGATATCTATCTAGAGTTGACTGAATTGTATTAATCTGATCCTAGTTTAATGATGCCTTAACATTTTTATGGGAGAATTTAATGTTTGCAATATCCATGTTCTTTATTTGAAAGTGTGACTTATAGGTTCTCATCTTCCTTAAATTATGAAATCCTTCAGCTAATAAAGGAAAATGATTATGGTTTGCAAAAAAGGCAAAGTCATTTAACAATCCATATAACTGTCTATTGTAGGTCTTTGCATAATAATTGTAATTTAGCTATTAGGAGTTCTAAAGGCAGTTATCAGTCATATGCCGCAATTCTGAAGAATAAGGGAAAACTTCAAATTATTTAAGGCCTTTGTACTTTGAAAAAGGAGAAAAAAATACACCAGCAATCAATAACACATTTAGCAGCAGAAAAAAAAAAAGAAAAAAGTTCTACTGAAATAACCGGTTGTTGATGGCAATTTTTCTAATTATCCAATGCTAAAATTTTCATTTTTCTTCCTTTTCACAGCTGCAAAAATGATCTGCCCTTTTTACATGTACTTGTGTTAGCAGAGAGGTAAAAGAAAAGATCCAAAAGGCGAGATGATCTAAGTTAGTGAATTCAGACAAGGATTCTGTAAATCCTGCAGGTAGCTTCTGTGCAACTCCTCAGGGGCTCCCAAGGTCACATTACCTAGTCTAATGCCAAGTTAGGAATAGAACCTGCGGATCTTGATGCCCCAGATTTGGTTTGCCCTTGGTACACAAAAAGGGGTGACCAAGAGAAATCAGTTGGGCTGTAGCCCTAAAGAATATTGATTTGCAATTTGAGATGACTACTGTAAATTGACTTCATATATAAAGAATGTCATCTCGACTATTTCTTTCCCTAGTGAGGAAGCTGCATACTTGAATCCTGCTTAGCCAGCTCCTCATGCTCTCTTATTTCAGGCAGTACAGCACAGTCCTGCAGCAGCAAGATTCCCCCCAAAGATCCTTCCCTGAGCTATTCTCTGTAGGATGTGTACCAGGGAGCTGGCCACCTCAGTCCCACGAAAGACTACGCAGCAAGTACATGATGGATAAGCAGGTGACTAGGAATAGCCAGTACGGATTTACCAATGCTATTTTTTTTCCTGAAACTCACTGCTCTCTGTGCTGTGTCTACATGGATGTAGAAAGCACAAGACATAGAAATTATCAAGATCTTTGACCAAATCTCTCTTAGCACCTTGGTGGCTGATATGGAGAGATGGGCTGAATAGGAAGAATATAAGGAGGTTGAGAGTTTGGCTGTATGGTCTGGCTAAAAGAGTAGTGATCAACGGCACAACGGCTAACTGGGACCAGTTTCTACTGGCATTCATCAGTGGTTAATATTGGTACTGATTTAACGTCTTCATTCGCCAACACCAGAGCAGAAAGCACCCTCACCACAGCTGCAATGACACCAAACTGGGGGCAGGGACTGAGAAACTGCTGGTCTGCCGTTAAGCGGGACAACCCGGAGGAATGGGAACAGGAACCATATGGATTTCAACAAGACAAGTGTGAAATCCTGCGTCACTACAGGCTGGGGTCTAAGTAAACTGGAGAGCAATTCTGCAGAAAAGGTGGTAGTGGTCCCACCTGGTTGGACAAGCTGGCTATGAGTGTTCTTGCAGCTACACAGGCTGCTTGCTCCTTGCTGTAGGAACACAGACGGCAGGTTGAACCAAGTGATTATTCCCTCCAGCTTGACAAAGTTGGAGCAAAAAGCTGTAGTAGAGACAGCATAGCCTCTGAGGTCTGAACTAATAACAAGTTTCTGCCCATCTGAAAAAGGACAGTGAGACAGAAGGGTATTACCAGTGGACTCTCTGGCCGACGGTCACAAAGCAAGTCCTTAAGGACAGTCACAGAAGACATGGCTGGTGTTGTGACAGCTACTTCTTCCCCTTTTAAAGCACCCAAGAATTTCAGAGTACTCTCAAGGAAAATTAAGAAGCTTGGCTGAAAATAGCCTTACTGAGTATGTCGTGCTAAATAGCTAAAATATCAATCACTATATGGTACTCAAAGCACATTCCAGTAGGAGTACTGTATCTTTGCTTCAGCTATGGCATTTGTCCCTCAATCCTATTACTATCCTACTTCACTTATTTTTGGTATACAGCACATTTTTTGTAACCATCTTGGAGGTCAAGACACAAAATTGATAGATGTGCCAGAGACGCAGCTACAAACAGGCACTATGGCATGAAACAGCTAAAAAGGAATGCAAATCTTCACATTCACCAAGCACCACTAGCACAAAATGCCATTTAACAGACAACAAAAATATGTTTTGAGTGCCTCCTTTCCGCTCTACATTTACAATGGTGATAACTATCTGCTGTTGGTAAATGCTGACCAGCTTGCACATCAATTGATTTTTGCAATGATAAGATCCATTCTTTAGATGGATCAGCAGAACATGCTGAGAAAACAAGCAGTAATGCCCTGACTGAAAATGGATTACTTTTGTGAATTGCTGATGTCCTTTAACTGACTTAAAATAGGTGCAAAATACACAGGCAAGTTAAAATAAAAACACTTCCAGTTCAGTAAAGGCAAAGAAAAATAAGCTGTTCTCATGTATCCTACTGGATATTAACTCCTTTGAGAAAAGTGGCTTTGAAAAGTCAATTAGTTTCTTTTAAGAATGATTTTACTTACTGTTACAAAAGGTTCTGTTCTATCTCTTTGAACGGATATGCTCTACTTACATCAAACTAAGAAAGTGTTTTGAAAGGAATGTTCTGGATGCTGTATATCATTTAGAAAAAAGAAAAAGCACAAAAGAAAAAATAGAAAACATTTTACTTTGAATTAAACTTACAAGCTATTCAGAAGAGATCTGGTAATGCTGTCTGTAAAAGTATTATGAAATAAAGTCAAATCCTAGGAAAAACTGTGATAAAAGCATGATTACATTAAAAATAATAAAAAAATTAAAGTGTCAGCTTTTTATTCCAAAAAACTCTTCCCATTAGCTCTCTATTATATATCAGCCAGTCCTACATCAAAAGAGGTTTTGTGGGATTTAAAACTGCAAAACTGCAAAAAAGTCCCAAGATGTATGAAGCAGAGAAGCACTTCTGTCCACTGCCAGTTTCTAAGAACAGTCTTCCAGCCTTGCCTTTGCTGCATTCATTTTTCACAAGGCTCTGTTCATCTGCACTGCTTGTGCTACTCTCAGTGCCTTCCACTCTCCGTTTTACACGAGCGCAGCCTTTGCAAAGGTGCCAGCAATTAGGAAACTAAGAATAAGCAGGACACACACCATCCTGGTGACACAATATGCAGAGACCTGGTTACGTGAGGTTTCAGTGATGACAGACTTGATCCCAAGGTGCTGGCATCATTGAGACTCTCTCAACTGATGTCAAGGTGCTGTGCACCAGCTCATATAATCTCTGGTTCAATGAAGGGTCACAAGGGGCCACAGCCTTTCCTTTTTATTTCATAGAAAACTGTATCTGGGTTTCAACAGAGCTTTCCATTAGTGACCTCCGAGTAATTTAGGGTAATAGTGTGGAGTTATTTTTACCTTATTTACAGCATAATAAGTAGTTAAAAAGGCCTAATGAAGGGACATCTTAAAACCCAACCATTCCATGATTTAGGCTAATATAATACACCATTGGAGACTGATTATTTTAGTTAGTTAAGTCATAAAGTTCCATTTAAATATGACTAGTAAGGAACTGGGCTATTAATAATAATTATTGCAAATGTCACTGATTTCAGATTATAAAACTTAATAGACTATCACCATTAAAACATGTGCTCCACATAATTACACTGTGTACCAACTTGTGCTTGATTCTGTCTCTGTGTGTCATTTCAACACTGTGTGTCATTTTCAAAAGCTGGGTCTAATGGAAACGCTTTTCTTTAAAGAAGAAAACAGGTGTTTTCTAGGCAGCTGGTGAGAGGTTGAGAGAAAGAATCCTTTTTCCATTCGGGACTTTGGGACAGATACAGAGAAAAGAAAAATCCAGATGTTTTCTTTATTGTAAATGGCTCGATTCTTGACTTGTGTGTTTTTCTCTATTAGCCAACACCTACAAGGCAAAACAAAGCATTTTATGAATGACATTTTTACTACTGTTCCTGGAACATCCATAAATTAATGGATATATAGTCTGAGCTTATACGACCGGCTGTTGGAAGTTAGGATAGGCTGACAAGAGCATTTAGGACAGCCTGACATCTGTGCTACATTTCATTTCAAATCGCCGCAAGAGAACATGCAAGCGGCCCAGTTGGATTCTGCCAGATGACTCTTGCCCTTTTTTCTAATTCCTTTTTCCAGCTTCTGTGGATTGTCACAAACGAGTGGGTGCAGGTGAGCCAAAATGCAACATAACATTAAGCGATGGATTCATCTGCTTATCTTAACTTCAGACACGAAGCTGCTCTTGCAAATCAGACTAGGCTGTGAATAGGAAAAATTCTTTGTGGTTTCTAACTACTTCAGTGAGAAGAAAAAACATCATAGAAGAAATATTTAGGAGCTCTAGCAAATGCCAGAGGAAAAGATGTGGGAAGTATCTCTTATGCTGTAGAAAAGAAATAGCTGTTGTGCTGTACATCCAGCTTCTGGAAAGCAGAAATCATAGATTCTCAATAAGTATTTCAGAGCTCCTAAGGAAATAGACCCTAACACCTCACTCATAAAGTGACTAAGACCCTAAATCTTTTATGAAAAGGGATTAGCTGCTCTGAAAAGATATTAGAGTGAATCCCTTCCAGATATATACCTCAGTTTCCCAGTTTGTAAAATTTATATGCTGCTGCCAACACGTCTTTAAACAAGGCTCAGAAATGTTCAGGTTAAAACATGCCTTATGTATATGAAAGCTTGCCACGTTATTACTCACAAAATTGGCAAGTTGTTAATACAAAATAAATGAGGCTCAAAATTACGCCATAAAACTACAAATACCTAAAACTAAAGTGACATTTTAACATGGAGCAGGAGTATTTCAATGAACATAGCATCTTGAAATCAATCCAAGGGGCCTTTAAGTAAATAGCCGAGTTTGTCAATTTAGAACATTAGTTGCACCTTGCAAATCATAGCTGCTAATGTCAACATATCATCCAAGTGCCGGAGACATACAACAATAAATTAGATGGTAAATATTTTCTGAGGAGAGGTCAATATTTGCTATGCTTGATGCTATTTAATTCCTTAAATCCATTAATGCTTAAATGGCCAGAATTCAGAGGTGTTTTGTAAGTCCTTACAGCTTCCTGCTGACTTTTAATGGGTCTTGGACACAGAAGTATCTTGTGTAAGAAAAGCAGCCAGTCTGTCCCATACAACATGCATACGCTTATGGCTCCTGGATGTCACAAGTGATTTATAAATTTTAGCATTTAACCCCTCTAAAAATGCCAAAGACATGACCTAGGGACCAGAAAAAGCCTGCTTTGAGGATTACTTATGGTCACAATTTCCACACATCTTGTGATGGACCACCTCCATTCAGAGAAGAGAATTTTACTTCAGTGTAAAGATTAAATTTCCTATGTCAATAAGATCACTAGATGAGAATATTTACATTCTTCCTTTCCATTTTGATTTTCTTTGGAGAGGTTACCCTTAAAGTTAATTGTAGGAATTTATGTCATTGAAACAGAAACAGTGACTTGTTTGTATATAAGATCACCTTATATCTTACTGTTTAGTATGAGGGTGGGGGCAGTCAGGGACAGTATCATCAACTATGTTGAATGTGGCTTTTAGGGCACTGGCATCACTTAGTGAAGGAAAAAAAACAGCACTTTTCCCAAGTCACACATTCTGATCCATAACTAATGTTAATTGCCTCAAATTATTTACAAGTGTGAGCCTATGTTCATCTTATAATTTGCAGTAATGTGTTATATTGCAAGAGAAATTTAGATTTGCAGCTTGTTACCAGGCAGATTTTCTCCTCCATCCCAAATACAGATAACTGTCATAAAAGGACACTGTCACCAAGTAAAGCTACTCAGTAACTCAAATCTTAGAAAGCTGGTGATATAACTTGACTTCTTTCCTTCCTTCCTTCCTTCCTTCCTCCCTTCCTCCCTTCCTTCCTTCCTTCCTTCCTTCCTTCCTTCCTTCCTTCCTTCCTTCCTTCCTTCCTTC